>JAUTBT010031024.1:0-18870 GCA_032361225.1 Lepetodrilus schrolli | reverse complement strand
TATTATATACAGATTCTGTTTAGAAAACACGAATTTTTAAGTTTGGTTAGTTAGTATTACATAACCAATTGTAGTGTTTGGTTTTCATTATATTAAGTATTTACTGAGAAAATCTACCATATAGGTTTATCAATGCATTTCATGACAAGCCATAGTGAAACTGAGTCGAGTGTACTCATGATACTGTATTGTATTGTATGTCTATCATCTATAAAGCTTGATAATGATATAATTCCTGTCTAGAAATTGTCAACATACACATTATATGTTTAATGCTGTCGTATAATTTTCCTTGATAGACAAATAATAATAACAATAATAACAATAATAATTATAATTATTATAATTATTATTATTAATAATAATAATAATAATAATAATTATAATAATAATAATTATTAATAATAATAATAACAATAATAATTTTAATTAATAATACCAATAATAACAATAATAATAACAATAATAATAACAATAATAATAACAATAATAAATATATTGTTAGAGCATCTCCAGCCATCACCAGCAGGAAGAAGCGTGTCAGGTGTTTTTGTCTTATATATGATATTACATGTATCTTTGTAGGATACGACACTTACATACAGTATAACAGGTGGTAATAACGATGGATTCTTCTTCATGAGGCCTGGTACTGGTGATGTTCTCCTGGCCAAGCCCCTTGGCACCACTCTAAAAATATTCCAGGTAAATACTTTTACTATGCTGCCAATGCCCAACACCTGTAGAATCAAGAGTATTTATTTTTCAGTATATCATCTCTCTTTATGTTAAAGGACTCAAACACTAAATTCATATTGTATAAACCTAAAGAACTGATGACCTTACACCACGTACAGTGATTTATTTCCTCCCAAATGAACTGCAATAAGCTCATTTTCCTGGCAGTCAGCTGGTTAGTTGTTGTGTATGACTGTCTCTCAGCTGTCTGACCATGGACCTACCACAGCGTAGTCTTCTAACTACGTGACACCATTTCTTTGTAGGTTTTGTAAACAATCCTTATTTATCAACGGCAGATAAAAGGATTTATGTTTATGGGTTTGAGTGGTTGTTCATGTCCGAAAGCTCGATTCTTACAAATATATGTGTACAGTCATTTTAATATTCTATCTGTCAGTATCACAATCCACTTGTAATAATGCATGCGAAGAATTGTTCTATGCAAATGAGTGAAAATGCTCAATGAAAGATACATACTTTTAAAATAACATTTTGAGAGATATGATTACAATATGAATTTGTTTAGTTTTCAATTTTTTTTAGATTCCACACCCAAGCATTACGGGATGCGTATACTTTCTTAATATGCTGTCTTTAATTGACTGTAAATTTATATATGCCCCATATCACTGTAGATCTATACTGTGACTATTATGAGAATACACTATGTGCTGTTCTGCTAGCCCCCCTTGCACTAGCCCCCTGATGTTACAATACGTAATTAAGTACTGCTAGAACCCGTGTGGCTGTGCCATGATCTAGTATTACTCCCTCTTGCTAACAGGCGGAGAAAGCATAAAGAAGGACCGTAAGATCTATTCCCCGATCCCAAACCCAGACTTGCTGTTTATTCACCGGACCTGGACCCAATTCCTGGCAATCTGATTGGCTCACATGACCCAAAATATGAATAATATATTTTTCTTAACCGTAACCCTAACCCTAACCACGTTAGCCGATTGCCGAAAATTGTGTCCGGGTCCGGGGGATAGACCGCAAGTCCGGTTCTGGGTCTGGAACCGGAGAACAGACCCCATCAACAAAGACAAGTAGTAGTTAGGCAACACTGTTTATTCACAGGAGCTGTCCATGAGATGTCCTATGACATCAAGATAGAGTCCAGGTCCCCGTTTCATGACGACCTCTTAACTATTTAGGAGCTCCTAAGCGTTTTCACCTCGTAACTAGTGTTTCACGACAACGTCACAAGTCTTATTCCTTCCTAAATTGGCATATAACTTTAGGAGCTCCTAAATTTAGGATATCGTTGTGAAACGGGTTCTGGTTCTAAGGGAACACTGCCGGGTTTTGGATTGTTCAGTATTAATATCAAACATATCAGACATATGATTGAAATTAAAATATTAATAGGAAGTAATAGCTGCATTATCAAATGTAACCATTAATGATAAAATGTTTATAGGAGCAAATTCGCCCCAAGTAGATCATCTGAAGATACATTGGTTTAACTCTCAGCATGCTGTAGGCAACCGGATATGCCCCAAATAGCAGTGTATGTGCCTAATCCATCCAACAGGGAGAGGGTTAAGTAAATGTAAAAATAAATGGAAACAATTTTGAAGACACTTTCCAAGATCGCTGGTGCCTGGTTCTCAGTTAGATCGAGATCCCTTTAGCCTTCCCTGTTTTAGCCTTCCCTGTTTTAGCCTTCCCTGCTTTAGTCTTCCCTGCTTTAGCCTTCCCTGCTCTAGCCTTCTTTAGCTTTAGCCTTCTTTAGCTTTAGCCTTCCCTGCTTTAGCCTTCCCTGCTTTAGCCTTCCCTGCTTTAGCCTTCCCTGCTGACCATAATAAACTTTTTTATATGGGATCCCTTGACCACATCCATATACAAAGTCAGCAGGGAAGTCTAGAGGAATCCCGAGCTAGGTTCTCAGTATGGAAACAGAAATATTCATTGAATGTTCTGATGGGGATATTCTTGATGTTCAAGTTGAACTTGAGGAAGATTATAGGCATGTCTACCATTGCACTTATTATTGTAGCTCAAGATCGAAGTCAAGGACCGCAAGATTGACACAAAGACGGCGACTACGAATCTGACAGTCAATGTCTCCAGTAGTGGAAGCCCACCCACGTTTATACAAGTGGATAACGAGTGGTTCCTGTCCGAGAAACAGCCAATTAATGACACGTTTTTCACTGTGACGGCAAATCCTGTTAATAAGGTATGCAACACCAATTTGCTACATATAGACATGAACATGGCGGCATGCAAATCTATGGTATACATTTCAAAATTAATGAAATCAGATCTAGTAGTTTAAAATTACCCACATGAACTCATGATCAGTATGTGTTAATAATATAACGTCGACTTAGAATGCCAAGCTTGGAAAGCATGCTCAAAGTGATTATTTCCCTGGGTACCGTTTCTCTAAGTTCTGCAAGACCATAAGCACTATCGCAGCGATCTCAAATGTTATACGGGGATTTGGGAACAAAACTAAGTTGAGAATGAAATCTTACTGAAATCAGCTTGTAATCTCGGGGCATGATGATCTCACTTTCCTTTTCAACTCCATGGCTAATATGCAAGCACAGCTGTTATTTAAGGTGCTAAATGGTTAGCATTTCCATCCCATCCGTCCCATCCCCTACCTTATTATTTTTAATTGGGGTTTAGAGTCACTTTTAACATTATTTAACTTATATTGTGACAGTGTGATATTTGTTACAATACTGTAAATCAGGAAATTAATGCGTCACTAATTTAATGCTACCTCAAGCTTTTGGAAATAAATGCGACAAGAATTAAATGCGATCGACCTCTATTCATGTTTTTTTTCCCGGACGTACCTTTCATTATTTTCCATAATGCGTAGGAATTAAATGCGGCCATAAGCCAATCGCATATTTCGCATTAATATCCTGCTCGCATTAATTTCCTGATTTACAGCATATCATGACATGTCAGTTTAGGGCTGCAATATCAGTAGGGCTGAATGTTGCAGTAAACCTGCGAGTACTGGCTGGTACTGACAGACCAGGGATGATGTCTGCATTGCCAAACTACAGACAGCGCATCCTATCAATATCACATCAGAAAGGTAACTTTCGTGAACATTGATGCCAGGTTCCCGGGATGGAATTTGAATCTGGAAGCTTTGGCTCCGAAGTCCAAACGTTCTACCACTGTGCTATCACCCACCCTCTACTGTACCACTATAATTGTATCATTTGAACACTAATACATTAAACCTCACTATGATTGTATCACATGAACACATATACTTCATAAACTACTACTTATGACTGTACCACTTCAACACTAGTACATAGACAATAGACTCTCCCAATGACTACAACTGCGTGTAAAACCATGACACACAGTGACTATCTATCAGCAGAACGCTGTGCTCTATCTAGTGGTATTCTAATAATCAGCTGTACCAAGCACAACACATCCACAGCAATGCATAAAACAGCCTCCATGATGATATACTTCCCACCGGCTATTTTTGGCATGTGCAATGTTTACACTTTATCAAGGTGGGAATTGGCAAAATGGTTTCCAAATTATGCTATATTACTTCCACGGTTGTTATTCTAGCTCGCTGATTGGAAGAACATTGGGATACTATCGCCTGCAATGTGTTATATCAATCATACTAGGATAATAACATTTCGATTAGCTTTCAGGAAAAGAATATTTCTAATATAGAACTCTGCTGATTTTGTTTTAAATAAGATTCTGTTATTGTGAACATACAGTCCAAGAAATATGTACTATTTCCTTAAAGGCATACAGTCAGATTAAGTTGTCGTTTTGGACCGAAATGGAGTTTAAAAAAATGCAAAGTACATGCACTTAGCATACATATACTCGCTTTTGTACATCCAAATATCTTTTCACCAGTGTCTGATATGTAAAATATACTTGTGTTGACACATCAAATGTACTAGAACAGTGTGTGACACAGACTACAAATGTACACACATAGAGAGAATAGAATTGGGGTTTAGAGCCACTTTCAAGATTCTTTCACTTAATAGTTTAGGGAAGCAGGAAACCCGTAACATCCGTAGTGCTGAATGTTGCAGCAATGTTTAACTAATGTCAACTACTATTAATAATGATTACAAATAGTAACTATTTATAACCAATGGTAACAAATAGTAACCAATGTAACCTGAGTAATTCCTAACAAGTATCACAATGGACTTAAGCATAATTAATAAATTTTGATTTATCAGTGACAAATTATCAAAAATTCACAAAAACTTCCAAAGCAACCAGAAACAGGTTTGGCTGGTAGATATTTTCGATTGCTGCCATAATCTGATAACAGACTAGATTTTTAGTAATTCCCTTATGGGGCAATGACGTACAGAACGAGGATAGAAATTGCCAATGACAATTAGTATTCTTCGTCTGAATAATACAGCGCCTACATAAGTCCTATTGCATCAACAATGTGGGCAAACGACTCTAGAGATGCAAAAGTAGGATTTCATTTTTTGGGCGGACAAAATGATTAGTTGAAAGAAAATGGAGCCTCCATTTCGCATTCGGACTCGGTTATTGAATTTAGAAGACAGTCGTGACTACACTGCCAATAGAATCCGAAGTTTGAAAAGAATGAGAGTATTATTGTAGTAGCATTATGCAAACACTCTTGCATTAACTACCTTGATCAGTTTCAAGAAAGGGACCAATATCCGGACTAACCAAACTTTCTATAGCAATATTATTTTTCTCAGAATAGAATATAACTATTAGTTTGGTCAGAAAGGATCATGTAAAACCAAATGTACGAGTCTGAATACATCGTTATGCCACGAAAATGTTCAGCTCACAGAGTGCTTTGCCAATATTGAATGCAAATGCTAAGTTTGCGTTGAGGCTTACTGGCCAGTGCTTGCAAGATTTCTTGACCGTGCACTGTTACTCAACACAGCCAAGTGGTGGAAGCCTACTAGAGAACTAACTCGCCCTAAAATTAATTTTGGATTCCAGATTAATTCAATATAATTGATTCCGTGGCTGTGTGTTGGATTCCCATGCAAGGCACATATATTTACAAAATATCTCCAATGAAAGTAGTCCCCAAATCATTTACTTTCACTGGGTTTTATATGTCCTCAGCTGTGCTTTATATTCCATATAAATGCCTCAAGCAAGTATTATCCAGAAATTATGCCATGATTTCATTCTGATATAAATATCTATTAACTCTTTCCATGCTGAAGGCAACCGGAGATGCCCTAAAGAGCGGTGTCTGTGCCTAATTCAGCAGAAAAAGGGTTAAATAAATATATTTATACATTAACGATTGAACGGATAATTTTCCTGGCATTAAGAAGTGTTCCCTCCCAGCTTGATTCCAAGATTTCAAATGAACACCTGTATAGACACCTAATCCAGGTAATCTAATTAATCATTATTAGCCATACAGTATAAACTATATAGCAATACAGTAATTATTTGAGATTTAGAATCCATAAAGTGAAATTAATAATAATATATGCATCGTTTCTACAAATATACACTACACTTGAGATGGTTTTGTTTAAATAAACACTTGTAATGTTATTTAGTAAGTAAATGTGGATGTGATAATTTAATAGCTCATAAACTAGACTGATATTGTGTGGAATATTATAAAAGAAGAACTGTAAAATGGATCATACATGCTTCATCAATTTTCAATATTTGGCAGCAAGTTACATCTAGCAAAACAGCAACAATAAAAACCAAAACATTTTTCTTAAGAAAACTTCCACCAATTGAAGATATGACTTACCACAATTGTGACAATAAAACTTTTTCAAGAACGGTCAGATAAAATACTAAGATATCCTGCTATGTGTACAATTCCTTCTAGGGCCATACCTCAATTTTACTATGCATTATTGATTATTAATAATCTGTAAACTAAAAATAATTTAAACTATAGATTTGACCACAGCAACCATATCAGATGCTGTAGCAACCATATCAGATGCTGTAACTAACAGCACTCAAAAGTAAGGATTGTCCACCCGCCTGGGGGAGGACAGGGATTATCCACAGGCTGACAAGTGAAGCAGCTCAGATTAACAAGCCCTTTTACCTACAGGGCAAGTAGTTTCATAGACTATCCATAGTCTCAGAGGGTGAAAGTAAAAAGTTTAAATATAAATTATATTGATTGGTATTATATTTATATGAAAGGAGCCGCTGAAATTCTTTACCCTCTCCAGTAAATGTAGACTTGCTTATCTGCTCTAGGGCGATATTTTGAATAGGAGTATTTGGGTGAGAACAAGGTGTGACACAGACTAGTAGTTTCAAGTCTGACAGGACACAGGGACAAATGCCTCAAGAAGTTAATGTAAACGGGGTTCAATTTAATTTTGCGACCAGTATTTCACTTATTTTAAGTGTTCCTGGATCTGCAGGAGCCAAATGGCTCCTTGGAAAATTTTGTAACTTTGAGGCCTGATAGAGCCCTGAATAATTATGGAAGTCATGCCATGTACATCTCAAAATTCCATCTCCAACATCCATCACTTCATGCTGACTGAGGATACCTCCAGTAACACAAGCCACACCTGTATAAACATCCACCACCATCCTTGAGTAAACACACAGACACAGCAAGAAGTTCATGCAGTGACTATACCTATCTCAACTCACAGATACAGCAAGAAGTTCATGCAGTGACTATACCTATCTCAACTCTTACCATGTCTTTTTGCTGACAGACTTTCTTGGAACGGTGGAGAAATTCATACGATTGTACAGAGGTACGTTGACCAGCGGTTGTAGGTGGTCTTCCCACATGGTGGTGCCACTAGTCACACGGGTCCGGGATATGTCCACACAGGTCTGAGGTACAGTCACACAATTCCAAGATACAGTCACACGAGTCCAGCAATAATACTCCTACACAAACGTTTATTAGCAAGAAACGTCTTGATTTGCCAACAGCAGTTTCGTCTTTTTGGTCAGAGTTCCACGCTATGATATTTGCCTTTTCTGCATCAGAAATGCTACAAACCTTCTCGATCAGTCACCACAAATTTTATCTTATAATCAAAGTTCCACACTACGATATTTGTCTTTTCTGCATCAGAAATGCTACAAATTTTCTCGGTCAGTCACCACAACTTTAGTCTTATCATCAAAGTTCCACGCTATGATATTGGTCTTCTCTGCATCAAAAACAGTGAAAATTGGTGTGAAACAAACACACTTGTTTCGTATGCGTGTTTCTATCACAGTCTCTCACCATGAAATGAACAGGTTAATTACTAGAGAAAGTTCTCCTCAAAGACTTGATGACAGGTTTCTGTTCAGTCTGCTAAGTGTCGCAGCTGTTGATTGGATTGGCGTTTTGCTGCCGAAGCACGAACTTCAAAAGGAGACTGGGGAGGGAAGGTATATATATGCCAAAGGAAAAACTAGTCAAGGATGCGATGAATGCACACTAATTGACAATTGCAAGTGCAGAAAGAAATCATATGTCACTGGAGTTGTCGGTGGCTGATGATTACTTCATAGTTGGCACGTGTCCTTGGCAACACCACGGCAACCGCTTAAACATTGTACAGCTACGTAACTAAACGATTGCAGATTTGCAGGAGATTGCTGACAATGTTTTTATACCACAAGCCTACAGATCGAGGAAGATTGCGTTGAAAAATTTAATAGAAAAACATCCCAACTTCCAGGAATACGCACTGTATGTAAACTTTAAAATAATTTTTTTGTTCGAAAATTCACTGAAATTTATAGGTAAATATAAACTTCCTCTTTCAAATAATTCTCAGATATTCAAGACGCCAGAAATGTGGAGAAAAAAAATCCTCGCATTCACAGATACAATGATAACAGCATCTTCCGATGATTTCAAGCGTCTGCTGCAGGTTTTTTTTTACATCAGAACTGTTTGAAGCATCTCTGCTGTACAAGCAGCTCTGCTGTGATGTGGTAGGTATGTTTGGCATATAGCCTGGCCTCCCTGATATGACAATCCATGGGGTGAGGTGGTGCAAGCTTATGTCATCCGTGTCAATGATGAAGGGCACTGGTTGATTAGGAATAGACACTTGCTCAACAATCACAGCAGTCAGTAGTCCTGATTGGGATCTATGTCCAATGTTAAATAAAACCAGGCAATTTTCTTAAAAACCTTCATCCAAAATACCGATACTTCTTGGAATCTTTTTCACACACAAAGTTAGTTTGTTCCGATTTTGTACCCCAAATTTCAATACGTTCATTTGTTCCAATTTTTTTTTCACTCCAAATTACAGCATTTTCTTTGGCTAAACTCACAAAAATCCACAATCAGCCCAAAACAGGCTTCAAATTTCAAATAAAAAATAAAAAATCATAAAAACGTTCACTCCTGACAAGATTTCGATTACCTTTCACAAATAATCCTGACAGTCTGTTTTCACCAACATCTGTTTCCCAGACCCATCTATTACAGTCCCATGGACTGATGCGGTCACACGGACTGACGTGGATCTCTCTCACTTAGGCAGGGGTAACACTCCAAATCTGGATGGTCAGTAGAACATTATATCAACAGTGTGCAGAGAGGGCAGGCTGGTTCATAAAACTGGTATATTCCTCCCTCAGCCACATGCAGGTATATCACACATGTGCAATACAACCGCGTGGGTATCGCACGCTTGCAATAAAAAACACTATCTCCTTCTCAACCTACAACCACAGGCCTGTAATGAACAACGGCTGGCGATGGGGTATCTAAATAGATTCAGAATATCTGCTGAACTGTATATTTTTGTGCACTTTAACTATCTGCATATTTTTTTCTTTTCCCAGGTGTGACTATGATATATGAGAAAAGTTTTAATTACATGATTTTCTATATGTTTTTTATAAGTGTGATTACATGAAGGAGAGATATAATTACGCAATTTTCTGTATGTTTTTATAAGCGTGATTACACGAAGGAAAGATATAATTACACAATTACTTTTACGAGTTCAGTTTATTCAATGATCTGCCTGTTATACAGATATTGACTTCTGTGTCCAAACCAGTTGGAAATTAATTGGAAAGATTTCTAAAAAATGTTTCCTAAAAGCAATGTGTCCAGGAATTGCAATAAAGTCTAGAAGACTAATATTATGCAATAACACAAGTATGTTTACTTGAAATGAAAATTCTCACAAGATTAAGCTTGGCGTCAATTCAGCATTAGAGTGCCTCATGTGTTCTTTGGCTGAGGAAATGGGAGTTAAGAGATGAAGATGTGTAAAAAGTACTGCATCACAATAATCAAAGCTTAGTTCAAAGTCTGAAGAACTGAATTGCGAAAATATTCCTGAATATCGATTACCAAATTTTGGTTCAAGGCACAGTAACTTATTGAAAACGTAATGGAGAAATACACCTATACCAGATTAATCCAATTTCGTTATAAATATTCCTGTGTATTGATAATCCTATCTTGGCTCAAGGGTGAATAACTTCTTGGTTCAAGTCTGAATAACTTCTTGGTTCAAGTCTGAATAACTTCTTGGTTCATGTCTGAATAACTTCTTGGTTCAAGTCTCAAGAACTTCTTTGTTCAAGTCTGAATAACTTCTCACAGACACAATGTATAAATTTTCCTGTATATCGATAATCCTATCTTTGATCAAGTAGCAGGAACAGACGCAGGAACAGACGCAGGAACAGACACAGGAACAGAACACGAGTAAATAATCACGTAAACAACAATGGCCTGTTAAAGAGCCAGGTAAACAGGTGCTTCTGCTTCAGAAGTGGAGTGGTGTAGGTCTGTAAGATGGGCCAATGGCTTCGGACTGGCACAGAATCAACACACAATGTAAGCTATTAGCCCTGATACATCAGGTTAGCAATGGTGGGGCTGTATCGGTGCTTGTACCTTTATGCTTTGATCTATGGCCAATCAGATAGCACTGGATAATGGCCAGATCTCCTAATACACTGTCTTTCAGATCCTTGATCGTAGAAACTGTATCTCTGTATTCTTGAAAGGGATTTCTGCAGATTTTATGTGATAAAGAAAAGAATTATCAATAATCTTTTCTTCAAATATCTATCTTGAAACTTGTATTTTCAAATCTCTTGGTATTCTTCAAAATTTGAAATCAAACAACTTCCAAGAATGTTTTTCAGATGTCAAATTTCTATTTTGATGTTACAAACTTTCAAACTGAAAGTTATCCAAAAAAATGGTTGAATGTAAAGAATTCCAATTTTCTTGTAAAACTTGTGGAAAATATCACTGAGAAATCAAACGTAAACTCTGCAACACAATCCTTTCCAATCCAGATCCCTTCAACACTGAATCACGACTGAATGAATCAGGATCAAAGACACTCTCCGATGTATGAATCACAAAATACACAAACAAGTTATCACATTCTAAAGATATACAATCTAAAAAAAACCAGCTTTTCTTGAGCCTGCTTTCTGCAAAAATACTGCAAAATTTTCCAGCTGTTGTGAAAAAAACCGTTCCTCACCTGCCAAGTTATTGAAGACCTACTGGTGTAGAATTGTGTACAGGTTACAGAGGCACATACGGTTACAGAGGAACATATGGAGATGTGCTTGGCATGTCATTCAACCGTATCATGCAACCATATCATCCCTACCGTATCCCAAACCAGACCGTATCCCACGCGTACTGCCAGGACCGCTCCAAAGGACATGTTCCTCCACTGACAGAGCTTTTCAAGAACAGCAGGGTGCAACTATCTAATCTCAGATGCTTTGAAATGCGAGACCTTCGAGGGAAAATTCAAATCGTGACTCAGTTCTGTCTCCTTATCTCACCTTGGATATAGCCACCGATTCCCACTCTCACTGTAGGCACCTACGGTTTTAGGTTTTATCGGAGAAATTTGGAAATCGTTTTGACCTTCCTGCTTTAACTTGTAATCTTTGCTGAAAATACCCCCGTCAGTCTTTCAAATACTGGGTGAAGCATGCATCATCTCCCTCTAAAAGTACACTTCAAATTTTATGGTAGAGATGGAAATAACCTTGTCAGTCCTTTCACTCAACATATACTTGAAATATTGAGTAATGAATCCTGGTCTCCGTCTACAGGTACACTTCAAATATCGGGGTACAGAGAGAGGAATAACAAGTGTCAACATTCGCATTAGAAGTCGGCTTCCATTTCATGTTTGCACCTAGTCATAGCCACTGAGAGAAAGTAGACAGATTTTTTTTGTTTTACCTCCCCAGGTGGTTTCTTTGTTGTTTGCACCTCAGCGGCGCAACACTGTCAGAACTCTCTCGCCTCCTTGAACACCATGGAGCTCGCCTCCTTGAGCAGAAACACTTGCAATGGCCTGGTCAGAGGTCTTGTAGTTTTGGTCAGGCTTCTTGAACCCTAAAACTGGACCCTCAGGAACAAAGACAAAGAAATTGCTGGTTCCATTCAAGTTGAAAACCCAGTCACTTGGAATTCCTTCCCCGTAGGTATGCAGACATCGTTATCACTTGCACACGGAGCATGGTAAACAGTGTACAACTATGTACATACAACATGCAGCATGTCCATTGGAAACCATGGAACTGTTAGTGAGGGTCTACATGGGGGATGCTTCAGCTGTCGAAGACTACTTTCAATATACTATTGGTTTTGCTTGTAGGGGTTTAGAGTAGTCTGTGTCACACCCTGTTCTCACCAAAATACTCCTATTCATAATTTCACCCTAGAGCAGTTAAGCAAGTCTAGATTACTGGAGAGGGTAAAGCATTTCAGGGGCTCCTTTCATATAAATATAATACCAATCAAGATAAGTTATATATTATTGATTTACTTTAACCCTCTGAGACTATGGATAGTCTAGGGTTTAGAGCCACTTTCAACAGCATATTGCTTATATTACGGTTTGTCAGTTTATGGCAGGTTGAAATATACAACATCTGTAGTGCAAAGAGTTGCAGTAAACCTGTGAGCATAGACTGGTGTATCTCCATGAATTTCAGAACAAGTCATGACGAACATAAAATATATGGCAGAAAAAATCCACACAAATAGAGAACCTCACCATTACATCTATTATCTCCATACAGTCATGTTAAGTTTAATTGGTGATTTTACCCGCTTTCAAGATTCTTTCATTTATATCGTGGATTGTCAGTTTAAGACAGGAGAAAACTTGCAACATCTGTAGCGCTGAATGTTGCAGTAAACCTGTGAGCACCGGTTGATACTGATGTACCAAGGATGATAACTTCATTGCTACAGTATACATAGTCTGTGCCACAAGCCTTATCTTTACCCATTTATTCCTGTTCAATAATATCGGCCATGACCAGTTTCAGCAATTCTGTTTATGGATAGATGAGAACCCATATTGTAGCACAAGGCATAACATGACGCAAGTTCAAAAACACAATTCACTGCCCACAAGGCCCAGAAGTAGAGAGCCTCACACACATTACACAGTGGGGAGTCTGCACCATTTGGTCTCTCAAGTTTCACAGACAGACCCATTTCCAACACCAACCTGGCACCTTTCTACTGTGGGGCAGGACAGGTGAGGTTCCACAGACAGTACCACACCAACAACTTCAAAACCTAATGTATTTATTATTTGGAAATCATATGAAGAATAATCAATAAATTTGTTAAAGTCACATATGTACCATTGCAGGCCTATAAGTCAAGTGTATGTAGTGTTCTCCAAGATGAGATAAAGGACTATTTCTGCTGGCACCACCAGACTGTAGCCGCCCTCTAGCCAGGTGCAATGGTATATTTGTGTACCCCCCAGGCTACAGGAGTCTGGTCGTAGCTGGTATTTCCATTTCTAGGGACATGATAAGAGTTCCTTGTTAGTCACAGATAGGGCTGGCTATCTCTGTCTGGGGTATGGATTCTTGGCTTGTTTTCTCTGTCCACAGGGCAAGGGGTACAATAAAAAGGGAAGGTGAGGCCGTAGCTACTCAATTGGGGGTGGTGGTGAGAGAATAGAGGTTAATCTAATTTCACCCTGGTCAATGTGCTCAAGATATTTTTTGTATTTTTTACATTTTATATACAGTTAATATAATTTTCAATAATCATTAATAGTAAATAAATATTACAGTGCTTTATGTCGAAGTGGGAATATTTCACCCATATGCGATGTATACATTTATGAAGCACATTTCATGATAATGCATGCTAGAAGTGCTATTACCCCAGTCAATGGATCAATGTGCACTCCTTTCACCTTCTCAACTCCCTGGGGAGTATACATCCCAAGCAGCTTTTTTTTAGTTGCTATTCGGTTAACATTCACAATTCCAACTCCTCCTCCTCCTACCGGGTACCCAATATACTGGAGCAGTAGGGATCTAAGCACTTTACTCAAGCGATATAGGATGATATGAGCTAGGCTCGAACCCAGGACTTCTGGGTTGTGAGACTCGCTACCTCTAGACCACCGTGCTCTATTCGTAAAGTATATGGACATGAAAAGTGTTCTGCAATGATTCTGCATTGATTCTGCGTTGATTCTGCAATGATTCTTAACTCAAACAAACCAGACAGCTATAATGGAATGAAGACCTTGTCATAAGACATTGCTACAAGATGATTTGAACAAAGTGCTGTGCAAATTGACTGTCTGAGAACTAGAAGGAATAATATTGATTCCGACGGCAAACATCAAATGTGCAACAAGTCTCTTCTCTTTGTCTGATGTACATGGCGAAATTTACAAGACGGCTCATCGCGCGAGATGTCAATCAAGTCTTGTCAGAGGTTACCATCAGTATTCACATCGACTTGCGCCCAGGGTGCTTTAATTCAAGAAGTGTGTTGGCAATGATGCTTCACCGTCTAGACAGACTTAAAGAGACATCCATATATTCCAGTGATTACACAACATGTCTGTAAAAAAAAGAATTCCTCTATTGCTGAGGTCTGTTCGAATTGATGGTTTGAACCAACAGGTTTTTGGCCATGGACTTGGCATATGGTGTGCAATGCAACATGGTATTTTTTTTAATTCCCAGTACTAGCGTTTCTGAACAGGTCTTTCTTAGCAATGTTTGGTTGAAGTCAAGCCTCGCAAAATCCAATAGTTGTATAATTATGCATCTTCTACCTTTTTTTAAATTTAAATTAAATTTGTTATACATCTTGCATTTGCTGGCATGAGCTACATAGCACATAGTCCACAAGTCGACTCTAAACCATGCATGATCATCCACTTTAAATTAATCTGTATCTGTTTAAATTAATTAAAATCATTTAAAATATTTAAAACATTTTTAAGTGGCTCATGCATGGTTCCATTCACACAGCAAAATTTGTCATCCTTTAAAGTTTTCAGATACTTACGCCACAATAATTTCTTTTGTCCTGTGAATTACATAAACATAATTTCTTAGAATGACTTTGCACTGAAAATCCCTCAACTGCATAACCGATTGTACAGTGTTTATAGTACTAATTACCACCACAAACAAAATAATCAAGATTTCCTCGTTTCCTGAATGACTGACGAAACGGCCTCTTAATCTAAAAAAAACTGCAAAATTACTTCACTTACAACAAAATACATACATATTCTTATACATTTATTTTAAGCCTATGGTTTCTGCAGATGTTAAATATTTCAACAGCTGCCAACATAAACACTGTGTATGTGATATCATTCCCCGTAATAATGATGACTGCACGCTTCCCACAGTGTTAGTCAATTATATACAGAAAAACACTGTTGCAGTATGTATAGGACATGATCCCTTGATTGCGTAACCTCCAATCGCAAAAATAGAATAAGAATATTTTTTCTGCTCTGCAATTTTTCAAAGTACACTTTTGCCTCTATGTACACCTGTGGTTAATTGAAGTTATCTCAACTGGTCTCAAATTGTATCAAATAAATAAATGAAAGATAACGAATACCCTGCAGTGAAACATTGTGGTGTATGTTATACAAGTATTAAAGTGAATGAGTGAAATTTCAATACTAAAAATTCACAATGGATACTGCTAAGATAGTACCATTGGTCTTTAGAATGAGTGAAATTACAATAATGAACATTCACAATGGATACTAATATTAGTACTAAGATTGTATTTTACCATTGGTTTTTCGAATGAGTGACTGACTGACTGACTAATTGACTGAGTGACTGAGTGAATGACTGACTGAGTGACTGCCTGACTGACTGGCTAACTAAATGAGTGAGTGAGTGAGTGAGTGAAATGGATATACTGAAAAGTCGTATTGGTTTTTTTATTAAACGAATGAGTGAGTCTGTGAATTGTTACTCAGTGTCTCCCAGTATCTTTTACCACTGGCTCCTATCACATTTCTGATCAGCAGCCAAGTACAGGTTGAGTCAATATACCAGTACAACATCAGCAGCCAAGTACAGGTTGAGTCAATATACCAGTACAACATCAGCAGCCACAAACAGTGTTCACTTCA
Organism: Lepetodrilus schrolli; assembly: GCA_032361225.1. Taxonomy (NCBI): domain Eukaryota; kingdom Metazoa; phylum Mollusca; class Gastropoda; order Lepetellida; family Lepetodrilidae; genus Lepetodrilus; species Lepetodrilus schrolli. The sequence continues at coordinate 2,728 of JAUTBT010031024.1, read as the reverse complement.
TCTGAAAATACACTCATCGAGGAATAATACAACCTGAAAAACATCTCTAAAGGAAATCTGGCTTGAAATATTTCTGAGAAGATGTGCATACTGCTAGGGCGAAAACTCTCTCAGAAGGACGTTAGAGACCATAGTTGTAATGAGAAGAGATAGACTGTTTTCATCATATCCGAGTGTTGGGTGGGTGGGTGTGTGAGTGAATGAAATGTGAGTGAGTGATTGAGTGACTGAATGAATGAGTAGGTGAGAAAGTGATTAAACGTGATTGAGTGGGTGAATGAAAGTGAGTGGGTGAGTAAGTGAGTGAGGAAATGAGCAATTGACTGAGATATTGATTGATCGAATGAGCTAGTGAAAGTGTGTGTGATGTGTGTGTGTGTGTGTGTGTGTGTGTATGTGTGAGCTAGTGAGTTAGTGAATGTGCATTAATAATGTGTCAAATCCACGCGCTACAGTATTCTCATAGTGCTACATTATTTTCCTGGTCAGTGGATTAGACTTCAATGAGCACAATTTCCCTTTCAACTCCCTGGGGAGTATACAACCCAAGCTGCTTTGTCCCATGAGCTTTTCATCCTACCGGGTACACATTCCCTGACAGGCAAACATGGGCTTTCTTTTTAACAAAGACTTTGATTAGACCAAATTTAAGACAATCTTAGCCTAAGCCAATGGTGAGTTTAGCATTGCTAAGTCTCAGCCCAGGAATCTGGTTAAAGCAGCTTAGATAACCATAGCCTAAGACTGGTTAGACCAGATTTAAGACAATCTAAGCCTAAGAACGTATTCTGACACTAGGCACAGGCCCTAGGGATCAGCACCAAGGCATCCTTTTCACACATGCAATTAGATTAACGAGCACTGGTCAGATCTCCAGTGGTCAGATCACCAGTGGTCAGATCACCAGTGGTCAAGAAACAGCTTCCCCTCATAGTTGATGAATGGAGGGGGTCAATTAAGGTCAGTTGTATGAGTGACCACTGCTGTCCGGCAGTCTGATCGATAAGGAGACGATCACGAAACAAACATGATACAACGTGAACATGAAAATAAATGTCAAGGGAGGCGATCATGAAATGGTCTATAGATACGGCTTGAACGTGATAATAACTGCCAAAGGATTGACCCATATGATTCATAAAACCAGAGACCATAATATTATATCCGTATAGGGTCTCTGTCAGGATTATAAGTTCCCACTCCCCAGGTGGCCCGATCCATTTCTCCTAATGTTAGAGGCGTAATAGCACAGGTTTGTTTACATATTTCATGGTCAAACATATTTTTATCTGAAAGTATGTACAATTGTGTCTACACAAGTATATTGGGCAACTAGCTACATTTTCAGCATACTCCACTGGTTTTCAATATTTTCGTATTTTATAATTTTTTTATATTTATAGCTACGCACAAAGTATATACGTCATTGAGCTCCTCCGCAGTGTGTGTGACTGAATTGCTGTTTAACGTTGCTGCGAGAAGCTCCTCGAAGCGGATATCTGCCACTTGCATTATTTGGTGTAGCGATTTGCAAGGAATTTCCCTCTGCCGTAGATACATGGAAGGCACTTTTGTGACACAAATGTGATGATATGTACGCTAATTGAATATACTTTGCATTTCCAACTCGTATTTGGTCAATTGTAGCAATACAAATCTGTGATAGTATGCGTTTAAAGCTAACCTACGGGCTAGTAGAAATTTAATGTTTTGTTATTTATATCATTATTCGAGCGAGTACGTTTTAAAAATAATAAGGACATGGGGTATTATGAATGTTCAAAACTTGCTAAATCATGAACCCTCTCATAAAATGTTCACACTTGGACTAGGAGATGGATTGAAATGTATTTCATTTTAAAGTATTCATAAAAATCTTTGCTCAAACATTTTGGTCCAATGTTTTATCTGTTGTTAAACGACATCATCAGGGTTAGTTAAAAATGGTAAAAACATAAATTAAAGGCAACATGAAAATGTCGGGGTGGGTAGTTCAAGCTACTGAAGTAATCACTACACAAAATATGAATTACGTCCACACAGATTGGAACTAGCCACATAGGAACCACAATTTATACCAAACATCACTCACAACAGCACACAGACACTCAGAAATGTGTGTTAATAAAAATGGAAGTCTTACTGTGTGTAAGTTTCTATTTAGTCCGATCTTGCTTCATGTCCGAGATCTTGCTTCATGTCCGTATCCCAGTTCATGTCCGTATCTGCAATACACAACAGATGATATATACAGTGACTATACAACACATGAGATATGTAGTGACTATACCACACCTAGTAATGTATACAAACCCCTAGTGAGATACAGCTGTAATATACACCGACTCCAAGTCTGAGAGCAATCTTTGGTCTGGAACTGACACCATGGCAATGAAGTGTCATAGAAGATTACTATGTTATAGGAAGAAAACATACCTGGGGAAATACATCTGTGTACTAATACTGTGTACTGGACTGCATTCCATTAGTGCAGAATTTAGGCAAAGTATACCAGACTATAATCCCATAGTTAGTGCAGAATCTAGGCAAAGAGTGTCTTGAAACTACTGGAAAATAATCCCCTCGGCAAGTAGGAATACTGAATCTAGTTGAAAAGAAAAGGTTCCAGGTTCAAATCCCGCCCCGGCGGCCCCGGCATCAATGTTCACGAAAGTTACCTTTCTGACGCGATATTGATAGGATGCAATGTCTGTAGAGTGGCAATGCA
>JAUTBT010031013.1:0-18873 GCA_032361225.1 Lepetodrilus schrolli | reverse complement strand
TATTATTATTAGTAGTAGTAGTAGTAGTAGTAGTAGTAGTAGTAGTAGTAGTAGTAGTAGTAGTAGTAGTAGTAATAGTAGTGTAGTAGTAGTAGTGAGTGAGTGAGTGAATTTTTGTTTTACGTCACAGCGGGAATCTTTCACCCATACGTGACGGTGAACTAATTCACTATACAATATAAATCAATATAAACCCGTTTCAAAATATACCTGTAGTAGTAGTAGTAGTCGTCGTAGTAGTAGTAGTCGTAGTAGTAATAGTCGCACGTACCAGCAGCAAGGGTAAATGTTTATAACGGCAACTTAACTCTCCACACATGTAGATTGATATTGACAGTTCTCGGTATGCATTCAGTATTATTCAACACTAAAGAGTGGTCATGTGATCTGCTGTTGAAAGCATGGTGATTTGTGCGTCTCACCAAGTGTGATTCATATATGATTCATGTGTGTTGGTTCTTACTATTCAAATAGTCGCGGCGAAAAGAATAAGAAGCCTATAGTAGTATCACTATGGTAAATATATCGGTGAAAGAAGAATGTTTGCCACAGTACAGTCCCCTTGTACAATACGGTGTAGCTTTAAAGGCGTGGTATTTTTACCCTTTAGCCAGTGTATGCACGAGATCCGAGCCAGTGTATGCACGAGGTCAGATACGCCATGAAATACCATTAGTAAGCAGGTTATAGGTTCCATATTTATTGGAGGCATACGCATTTCTGAAGCAGTATGAAACCTTGCCTTATTAAATCATAACCAACTTTCGAATTAGAAAAATCATACTAAAGAAAACTAAACTTACAAACGAATATTTATCTAAATTTAGGAGCTTAAAAACAACAACATATATTTATAAAAGACCATTTACCATCAGACGAGAATGTTATTCCCAGATGTTTATGAGTAGAAATATTTTTAATAATTTGATCATTGAATGTCAGTTCAATGTTGTCAGTATTCTTTCTTAATGAAAACAATTATGCTTCTGTCTTTTTTTGATTAAATGAAACCAACAATTTATTTGCCCATATTTTAATATTTTTAAAGTTCGTATTCAGGGATGTACGCATGTTCTGTCTGTCTCCATTTGATGCGCCTAAGCATGTGTCGTCAGCAAACAATCTCGTAGTACAGTTAAGATCATAAGCATATTAAGTCCATTATCTCTCGTTCAGAGAGTCTACTAACGGAGAAAATCCCAGATTTCTAAACAGCTTCAGACACTCCCATATCCCAATGCCATGCCCACCGCACATGTGCACCCGGTCCCAATACTACATCCTCTTTTCCCTGCCAGTCCCTCCAGTCATTCAGCGATCGGGGTAGGTAGGGAGGAGGGCCTCCGTGGATGACTGGCTATGTATACTAACGAAAAGGGGAGATAACAAAATTCTCCTTTATTTCTTTTCGTAAACTTAGCCAGTCATCTCAATGTGTAGACTTCGACAGCAGGAGGCGGGCAGCGGGATGACATCGTAGTCCTTGTGGGTGTTTGTTGTTGGGACAGGTCTCTAGGCTCCATGTATCACATGGACCATGTGCTATGGGCAAAGGATCAACGAGACTAGGAATGCTAAAGCTAAGTCACCACTGGTGACGATCGAAGAGTCAGCATTACGGGATAAAGCTCATTCGTAATGTTATTGAGAACAAAACTGCAGATGCTAAACCCGTTTGTCCAATCCAGCCTGGTGACTGCTCAGACTGTCTCCTCGGGTGGGTGGGTTGGATTGGTCTGCGCACCCCGTGCTATCTGCGCCGGGGTCGTGGGGCGTTAATGACAGACTGCGCCGCGATCAGTGGACCCAGTCTGTGGACGCCCTGTATATCTTCGACCGACATCCTTCTCAGGTAGTAGCTGTAGAAGATGCTGTCTGTCGTCCGCTCATGATCTCTGCTACCGGGATGTTGTGGTGCATCGTCATGGTAGCCGCCAAGGCACGAAGTTCGTGTGGACGGTGAGAAGACGGAGGTGGTCTTCCGACGTCCTTGTATGCCTTCAGGATAGTGGTCTCGATCCAGAGAGCCACTGTGTTCCTCCTGATGTCCACGGTTCTCTCTGGACGGCAGGAATGAAGAGTCGGTTGGTTCTCGTAGAGTATCTGGTGACCGTGATGTACCTCTACAGTGTTCTGACCGGGCAAATGGATCTGTCTCCCGTGTCTTCTGGACCCAGGATACTGTCGAGGGATCTGATGGTGGATTTCCGATGTGGTTGATCGGGCTTCTGGTTTCTCAGTCGACGAGGACCTGTGTGAGGTCCAAGGCGTGGATTTCCGACACTCTTGCCGCTGAGTGTTTCGATGTCAGCCTCTTCTAAAGGCTCATAGGGACCATTCGTGAGCCTCTGTAGGACCAGGCCGATATCCCACTCAGAGGTCGGAAACCTCTCTTCTGATCCTCTTGTCGGAAACCGCGGACCATGGCCAACAGTTCCGGTATCGCCGCTAAGCTGGGGTTGGTCGTCACATTGCTGACTGTGGCGATGACCGACAAGTAACCGCCAATGGATCCCGTTCCAGCTTGCGTACGTCACGTAGATAGACCAGGACATCGGCGATCTTCGTGACTGGTATCGTCTCTGGTGGAATGTTTCTCTCTTCACACCAAGCCTGGAAGGATTTCTTCTTTTGGGCCTGTTCTGGTCCGACGACCTAGACCTGTGCTGGTCCGTCGACCTAGACCAAAAACGATAGTAAACATTGAAAAGAAAAGGCCTCAAAACAGAACCTTGGGGTACACCAGCATTCAAACTTACGGCATGAGAAAGTGCTCCATTAACAAATACATTTTGGCTACGGTTATTTATATATACTACGGAAGCAATTAAAAAGTTTACCTTGAACGCCAAATGTTTCTATTTTAGCAATTAGTCCACGATGCCATACCCTGTCAACTATCTAAACTGTATTTACTTGTAACTTTTTAACGTAGGATAATGACGGATGGGACTCCCGAAGACGCGTGGGCATCAACATTCGGTATTTTCAACACAAGCGAGTATCCAGCCAATTAGAGCGCGTCACACAAATGGCGTTGTCAAACTCCTTACAGCGTAATCCGGTTGAATGCAGCGGATACCCAATGTATCTAACCGGAGGGGAGATAGAGAATCTCACCCTCGTGTCTTGGAATATCAAATATATCAACACGAGTCGTGGCAAAGCCTCGGATTTAATAAGTTTCATCGACGAGTGTTGATATATTTGATATTCCAAGAGACAAAGGTGAGATTATATTTATCACCAAATATCATTTTAAAATCATTAAAGAAGAAAAATGCCACATCATAACGATTTTACTGTGAAGTCAAATTTTTTGGCGGCTGTGCATTTGCACTGTGACATCATGGCAATGCTATGACATCACAATTGTAGCGATGACATCACAATGGTTGACAATCACATGCTTTTTTGTCCACAGTAGATAACATATGCAAATGAGTAATTCATAACTAATCAGTGATTTCGAAAAGCGTTATCACCTGTATCAGATACAATGTGTTCACGCTGGCTCGCGACAGAACCATTGTGATCACTGTGATTGTGATCCCTCGCAGTAGCTAGCCTTGCCGCGAGATCTGCGCCAGTTGAGTTGTCATCCAGGATATCTCTCTTATCCACTATGAGACCATAGAGCTCTCGTAAGTGTACGATCCCCATGTATAAAAGATCGCTTTGGGAGCGCTATATCGTAGTAGAGCTTCGTGAAATGATACCCACGCAGGCTTCCTAATGGAACCTAAATTGCTTACCATTTTCTTCATACTGTTAGAGCACTTCATGAAAACTATCATCAAGTTCTCCCAGGGTTTCATTTTAACTTTCCGTACTAAAATTGGAATATTCATCAAACTAACATGCTTGCTAGCCATTTTGAATTATTTGTATAATAATTATAGTTCCGGCAACTAATTTTCTTACGCTGTGTTATTCCGATAAATCAGACATGAATATGTATGTATACTAGAGTAAAACAAGTTCATAACGGATGACCTAACAATACTAATTTAAATTGCTAACCATTTTCACCACGATTGCTATTTACAACGTTAACCATGCCAAGTATTAGCTTTATATGTCAGACGTGCATTACATACTAAATGTTAGTTAATGCAAATTGCGCTCCACAATATTAGTATGGCCTGATTGTTGAATCGCTGTGTTAACGTTGATCGTTCTGCACACATAGTGTGCATTCTTACTACTGTATGTCTCCGCCCTGGCGGCCTGTCTCAGATTGTGCTGGAAGCAGAAAGTTCCTGGGCGTAGTCATGGTGTATTCAACGTGAACGTCATGACGTTTCTCAGGAGACGTAGCCACGCAACGCTGCAGACTGGCCACGGTCCAGTAGACGTCAAGTGATCTCACCTAGGCAGCATAACGTTCTTCCATTAAGTAATCGTTATGTGAGCTGAACCGTCCTGTACGAAATATTTCCTTCAACCCTTAAAGTTAAAGTTACTCCGTTTTCAATAGGAAACCCTGGACGTGATGGTTGTATGGAAATTATTGGGCTTATGAGAACGTTATTCTTCTTGAACCTTCGTTATTCAGTCGTAAATAGTATCATCGCTCAGTGCATGACCATGGGCACTAATTCATAGCAACATGAAAGGGGAATGCATGAGAATGAACGACTTCATGCCACGCATTCGGCCCTCCTCGGGCTTCTTCCGAAGCGTCAGATAGGCCCCGTAATTCGGACAGGTCAACCGTACGGAAGATCCGGCGAAGGATTGCTTTCAATGCACGGGACTGTAGTTATGTAATTGTTAGTGACAAGCGAAAAACGAGAAAATTGAAATACATATACAGACATTTGTATTGTATTCTACATATTCGTGAACTTTTAGCATAGTGTTGATTGAAAAAGAACATCTAGAAGTATGTTTGAATAATATGGCACTAAAATGTGATATTCCTGAATTCGATTACCAAAGACTCATTTCAAGAGCATGTGACATGTTAAACTCATAAAAACTTATAAATATATGCATAGACCTTGGGATATTAAATTTGTTACCTCCTCTCTAAAATTAATAAACTATTTATTTTACTGAAGTATTTTGCACAATTGATAACAAAAATGTTTATATTATAGCTATTACTAACTATTTTGAGTAAATATTATTTTATGTAGAGGGGTGACGTTGGAAAAACAGAACAGCGGTGTAAGACCGTCGAGTGTATGCAGACGTGCATCAGCACATGCAAATCGAGCCTTTTTGTCTGTTATGTCTTTTCCACGTCGCCCCTCTGCTTAAAATAATAGTTTCTTAAACCATCTTAAACATCTTAACAGATGTTATACAAACATACTGGATTAACAAAATTGGTTATAATAGACCAAATATGGGCATTATATGTGACATCATGAAGATAGTCCACGATGGAAACCTAGCATTCATGTCAGTGAGATTATGCACCAAGGGGAGATGACTCGAGGTTGTTCAGAGTGAGTGCATAGCGAGGTACGCGGTAGAGTCGCACTGAGGTGTGACGGCGCCCATGGATGGACGTGCATAGAAACGCGGGTGTACTAACCTGGGCATCCTTCCATAACACTCTCGTACCCACAAAGTCAAGGCGACCATAGTATCAATGCCATGGCTCTTTGAGGAATATCTAATTCCAATGCATTTTCACATACCCCAAGAGACGCATTTCAAGAATATTGTCATCCGTAGCATTCTTAATTAGACCGTGCTATATTCATTGCAGCTGTTAATAACAATGTATATCCCACGTTTGCTTTGCCCCCGTTGTCGCTAAGTGAGTATTTATCACCAGGTCTATTTTGGACCTATCATAAAAATAGCCCACAGAATTGCAGAAACACATGTTTATATCCTTCTTGTTGAAACGCACATTTTTTTCCAGGAGTGGTGTCAGTTCTCGTGATTTTATACAGGAACACAAAACTAGTTCTTCTGCTTTCACTGTAGCGTAGATTATATATATATATAAACACACTGTAGTAAATGAAGACAGTAATTAGATAGAAATCCGGTAATAATTTGAAATGTTGAAAATAAATTAATGTAAAAGATTCCGAAGAAATTATTGCATTTACTTTCATTAGAATTCTTGTATAAAATAGTTTGTTACCTGCATGTGTATCTATACTAGAACTATTCAACGTTTATGCCAACTCCAGTATACATTTATCGGTAATAGATTTGAAATGGTTTGCGAATGTCTTTGGGAAAAAAGTATTGCTTCCGTATTCCGTAGTATGACTACTATGTTCAGAGTCAAGTATGGATTCCGCAACCCCATTAACGCCAACAATACACATAGAACGTTTGGGGGCTATACACTTTCAAATATATGGGAACAAATTTAATATAATATCGTGTATTACTTGCGGACATTCTTCCGGTCAGTACCCACGCTCCTATGTATGCGTATTTATTACTCCGCTGAACAAAGTAGATCCACACTTTTAGGTCTAGATCATCAACCGTTAGAAAAAGGTTGGCTACTTGTTGCGAATAACTTCTGTTCTATATGTACGGCTGCATTGTAATCAACACGTCTGGGCGTTAATCTATAAACAAGCACATTTATGTATATTGTGTAATTGTGGTATGCCATGTATCACTTTATATATATCTTCTTTATTTTTCCAGAGAAAAGTGTATAATAAACACGTCTAAACGAAAATAGACCATATTGGTAGAATATTTATGCAGTTCAATAGAAGAAAGCTATCTATGCTTATTATGTATATTTGTCTACTGGAATAAATATCTTAATAAACAAAACTAGTTTTAATAGCAAAATCCTTGTCTGTTCATTACATTTCAATTATCAGATATACTGTATTTTGTGTGATCGTAGTATTGTGCAACATAGGCCTACATTGGGTTCTGTTCAGTTATCCAGCTTTATTTGTTACAGGAAGTGCCAATACAGTGCCAATGTAGCGTACACAGATTCCAGGTAAGCCAAAACAGACTAACGCAGCCAATTCCGTGTGACGCCTGATGTGTACAAGAGAATACTGTAAATAAACAATTCTTACTCCGTTACTGTGGAGTGTACTAATTAACAGGCCCGACAACAACCATCTAAATTTGCACACGATGTTTGCATGCGATTATATACCTTCAGGGAACAAATGAATCAAAATTAAATTAGAATGGTTTCTTTTTTAGTGATCACGTGTGTCTGGTTACTGTTTAGGAGGCGCGTGAATTTTCTGCAAGATAGCTTGTGAAGCATATAGGTTAGTAAGTGATATCTAAGCCCTTACCGTCTGTAGGATGAATCATCGTAGATCATTGCAGGAAGCGCTTGCAGTGTATTTACTTTAGTATCAATGTTTACGAGTGTCTATGCTTAGCGCTGGAACACTAGTCTGATAGCAATTGGATAGGAATAGCCGTCATGCTTTGGACTGCAGCAATGCCGTGCATTTGATTCCAATTGCTCTGTGTGCATTTTTGTAATTGCCTATCGTCTTTTGAAGTTTAAGGGGACCCGACATGTTAACCCGTGTACACCGTATTCTTAATATTGCTTGCTAATTTGCATTGGACCTTTGTCTGGGAGTATTATTAACATACTGTGTCAAATGGTCATTATATATAAAAAATAAAGGATACTCGAAGTTAATTGCTTAATGATTCGTAAATGCCATCTACCAACTGATATAAGTCAAATATCATATTTGAAATATATTCTAACTATAACTACCAGTATATCAAAAGCATTATATATCTTATGACCAGCAGTAAACGGCATTTGAATATCTGGCTTGCTACAACTGCCCAGTCCGATTAAATCGATTAGATCTAAACTGAAACTTTGTAAAGGACAAGACTATCACGGAATAGGACGCCGTTGTCTGACATTGGAAACAAATGATTATTCATCGTCAACGGCAAATGTAGCTGAATAAGCAATTCTGTTAATTTGTATCGATATACTGACCACGTCAGACAAGAGACGTCAAGTAGCAACCACTCATATCCCATTTTTAGACTTTACATTGGCCGATCTACATCTGTTGTCAAAGTAGAATCAATCGAACGATTTCATTTGCTCGATTTAATTAGCAATACAACTAGATATATCATGTCTATATTACTGTGATCGAGAAAGGACAATCTAATTTAGTATCATCTTCATGTAATATTAAACGCATACAATCACAGATAATTGACTTAAAGTATTTAGGAGAAATTGTTCTTGAAAATATATGCATTTGATTTTGCTACAGAAGCTTTTTATACAACCAGCTACTTATTCCTCATTTCCCACTACCGATTAACAGGTTAATATGCATTACTATTTATTTATTCGATATGAGATGCTATAACTACCAGCAGATTATCAACTTAAATGGAAAGCTGGTTAATACGTTTTCAATAATTCGAGTTATTCCCCTTATTGCATAACCATATAAAAAGACCACCGCACATGTCAGGTTTACCAGAAAAGTACATGTAAACAGTCTTTCAAGTAAAACTCTCTCAAGCAATGTTACCTATCGGAGGACTGCCATGGAATTTTACCATACATCGGTCAAAATATAGTGAATATACTTTACATTTGTAGGTAAGATCTAGTCCCAAACCAGAATCAATAGTATGATTATTTGCTTATTAGACATGTAATATACAAGTCGAGAGCCTGACTAGTAATATAAGCAGATAGGTATATCGCATATAGAATAGTAAATAATCGGTCTACCGACCAAGATGGCTTCATAAATACAAATGTACATCAGAACACCTTGCTTCTCAGAGTAAGACGTCTTCGAAGATGGCGCTATTGCTCTTGAAAAAAAAACTATCAACAGACTACTTCAAGTGTGGCATGAAGTAAATATGCCCATGCATGTATCGTACATATATCGTACATACAAAATAGTGCAATATAAATTACTGTAGTGATAGCATCTAGCGATGTGTTCTGGTATGTGACAATGAAACGTATTAAATAGTGTGCACGGCTCTAACTTTGGACGTCCAGTTGAAGTGAACTATAAATATTCATGCAAAAGTAGATACGTATAGCTTGGTAAATAAGGCACTCGTGTAAATACTCCACGTGTATACTTTCAATAATATATTCGTCAACTATCTGCGCTTGTATTTCTCCCAGTGGTAATTGCTACTTTCTAATATTGATATTGTACATTTATGTACAACGTAATGAATATATTTGTTCTTGCTATTTGTAACATATGACGTACTTGTATCTTATCAATTTGAAGTAACTTCCTAATTACTACGTCGTGGTCTAAAAAACATTAATGAAATATGCATATGGAATATGAATTACCAATGCATGTGTACACTGCATGCATCTAGCAGTAAATGTTTGTATGAAGATAACTATCCCAGATTAGTGTATGTATTTAATGTATCTTAATACAAATCACTCATGCATCAATACAAAGATCTCGACATGAAGCATCTAGCCAAATCTTGGATCCTCACATATATTTGATATACCAAAGAAACTATTCTTCATATACCAACATACCTCGGACCCGGTGATCCGGTCTCCTATACATCAGTCTAAAACGTACAACTGCGCTTCATGAATGGGTCGTACAGGTAGTCCAGGCCGCCTGTTTCAGAACGACATCCTAAATTTAGGAGCTCCTAGCTTTATGACCCAGTTTATCACCTCCTAAGTTCGATGCCGATTTAAGAAGGGATACGACTTGTGACGTCGTCGTGAAACACGTGTTACGGGATGACAACATTTAGGACTGGTTTAGGAGTTCCTAAAAAGTTAGGAGACCGTTGTGAAACGGGGGCCAGGTGTAAATCTAGGTCTACGTCATTTACTGTTATAGTAAAAGCATGGCGTATGCCTGGATTTACGTCAGGACCACAGAACTCTTTTCGTGAATGGCAGCCCTGTTGACTAGTTCTTACTGCCGTCACTGGAGACGAGTACAGAACGGAAGAAACATATTTGTGTACTGTAATATATATATATTGCTCCTTTAACTCATTGTGACTTCTTTTTATTATTATTATTATTATTATTATTGTTATTGTTATCATTATTATTGTTATTATTCTTATTCTTATTGCTATAATTATTATTATTGCTATAATTATTATTATTGTTATTCTTATTCTTATCATTATTATTATTGTTATTATTATATTATTATTATTCTTATTATATAATAGTCTCTATGGTTTCTAACCAATGTACTACAATATTCTACTACAGTGAAGCTGTCCACGCTACAACAACACACCGAGCATAATCTGCACATTTAACACATTAGTTGATTACTGGGAGTGATATTAAACAAGGGAGTACACAAAGGCACATTGATGCATAGCAATAGTAGTTTTACATGCTGAACAATTCCATAATGGATTTGACGGATTTTTACATTCAAAAGTGTCATGCATCAGTTTCTTGTTTAGTTAATTACATCTAAACTGGCAATCGGGCAGTGATAAAGGGTATGGTAGATTACTTAAAACACTGCTCGAATGGATTAGTCACCGTATCTGGTTTGAAGCAGGAATTCCGAGCTACCACTGAAATAAAAGGATCAAACTCAGCATTGCTATATGGGAGACTAGGCGAGGCTAGTCTTGTTAAGGCGTCCATACAAAGACGGCAGGACGCTGTTGATCAAAGACGTCCACAATCGGACAAATGAATACCAGGCATGTGTCTTCAGCGACAGTTTTGCTTGTAGTTCGCAGATTGTAGTTCGCGTTAATTTGGAGCCAGATTGGCGAATAGGTGAACCAGACCTTCTAGCCTTCCGTTGGCTGGCCCAGCATAAGAACGGCCTCGTCAGACCAAACGGCATTATCACAGTGATTTAACGTCGTTATGGTTTGTTAGATTGGAGGAAAGATCATCTGGTTTTCGTTTCGTGGCAATGTGATTGTCTACTTCTGATGCCAGACATGACTGAAGCTTTACATGCTTACCATCATGCACTACTACTACTACTACTACTACTACTACTACTACTACTACACTACTACTACTACTACTACTACTACTACTACTACTAATCCTACTACTACTACAGGGTGAGCAGCAACAAGGCTCGTGGAGCAAAGATAGTATAATGTCGTCACTTTAACAAGAAGTAATTCGATTCGAATGGTAGTGACCCAAAACATTGATATAGACCCCAAATTAATGTTACTTGTACCAATAATATAGGAGTCATGGTCCTTATAATGATTTCGTTGTTTGTGTTTTTGGAAGCTATATTGCAATGTTATGCTAATGTAGAGGTCAAATGACATCCACAATCCTTCCAATTGATACACCATGCTTAAAAACCTGGGTATAGAACAAAGATTAATGTATCTTGCACAAATACGTAAGGAGTATTATTAATGATTGTTGGGGCGCTTGGCGGCCATATTGGATTTGAAATATTGCTAATGGACACAGTTTGTAAACCCTCTGAAATACATTGATAATTCTAGGCCATTTCCACTTTGCTAGTGAATGCAATTTACTCATGACGAATGTGATGGAAAGAATTTGCGTACGTCTTTGTATATGTTGCTATGGAAACGACGGAAATTTCAACTTATGCACATTTTAACGTACTACATTTGGTAGTACAACAATCACCTCTGAATAATCTTCTTTGATTGTAGAACACATGGCTGTACTGTTTTACTGTTTATTTTTGTGTTTAAGTACGATATAGCATTTCAAATATTAATACATCAGTTGTATATGGTAGTGTATCCAGCTTACAGCATACACATCTGAATGCTATTGAATAATAAACTACGTCAATTTCGTACTGCTTTCTTTGTGAAATGATAAGTATCAAACCTATTCAAGAGTTATATAAATACAGTATGACCCGGAAATGGCCCTGGCATAGCAATAACTCGACGTCAACAGTTGAATGGATTTGAGGCTGTCCTCATTGTAAATGAACTATACAATTACAATATTAATATGAATACCTACATGTACAGTATATTTACAGTTTTCTGTGGATTCAGCAATAAAAAAAATGGAACAGGTATGTTTTAACTGTTAAAACAACCTGATTGAAGTGTCTGACTTTTGGGAAAACTGTTTCAGAACTTAGTTGACATGTATTCAAACGAACTTTGTCCAAATGCTGTAGTCCTTTAAAATTAATGTTGGTGGAACTATGCCAGTCTAACCTCAAATAACAGTCAGACCTACGTCTCCGAGAACGGGGTTGGATTGCATAAAGCAAATCACAAATATTTCCTTGATCTAAGGCGAAGACACTATTAATTTGTCTGAGCATTAATCGCCCTGCCAACTAATGTGTTACGTTACCACCGGCAGACAATGTTCCCAGTACGAGGCAAGAATCTAGAACAAGCCAGATGCTCTCACGTAGGGGGCAAGGACCTAGGGCAAGTTCGGTGAACTCACGTTGGGGGAAAGAACCTAAGGAAAGCTAGATGATCTCTCGTAGGGCCAGGGGTCTAGGACAAGCTAGGTTATTTCACATAGGGGGAAGGATATAAGGTAAGCTAGGTGATCTCACATATGGGACGATCTAGGGGAAGCTAGATGATTTCATGTATGGAGGAAGGATCTAAGGTAAGCTAGGTGATCTCACGTAGGGGGCAAGGAGCATGGGAAAGCTCGGTGATCTCAATGAGGGGGCAAAGATCTAGGGTAAGCTAGGTGAACTCATGTAGGGGGTAGGAATCTAGCTAACGGATTGGACTTACTGTTTACGAAATCGTGGACTGAGATTGCTAGTTTGTAGAAGAAAATCGACAGCAGAACTAGGAAGATCGATAGCAGAACTAGGAACTGCGCGATAAGTATATATCGTAGAACGACGATTAATTTGGTCCGCTCGTGTTGTTGTTTTGATCTTCAGACATACTGAGTTTACATTTCCGACAGTCGCGACAGATCCACAGACTAAACAAGATAACATCTTCATACAACATGTACTTAGTTATTCGGTGCAACCACAGGACACACTCTTGATATACCCTCCGCCCCCTCCCCTGAATCCAATCTTTTGAGATGTTTTATAAGATTCAAATGATAGAGTGCGGAACAGATACATTTATGGAGTACGTTATCACACTGTATATGCTCACTGAGTGAGTTATGATACACCGTCAGAACTTTAATAAGTAAATATTGCTGACTCAGTAAAGCAAGACCCCTAAGCAATGTTACTACTAGTTCACAGAAGCCACACACACGAGCTCAAATAGGAGGTAGCTTTATACTGTAACATAATATGGGCATAAGCTATAAGAAAGAGCATTACTATACGAGATTTAGACATGGACAATTTTAATATCATATAGGAAGAAATATGTATTTCCAGATTAGTTATCGATACTGCGCTATATCATGTAGAGATCGCGCACTCTTCTATTGACCCGAGACAGCGGCAAATATCATATTAATAAATACGCTGAATGAAACATTACCATAAACCCAGTCAAAATAACAGTAAACATATCGAATACAGGATAACAACTCGCACATCATAATTCAATTGCGAAGCTAAGAGACATGCAGATATCATAGCATAGTGACTTTCCCGTCAACGTTGAAATAAGACAAATAAAGTGTCCAGTCCCAGCGGAAGATACAGCAGCAAGGAATGGCATCAACGTAGATCCAGATCGCTGTGATAGCGAAGTGATTGTGAGTGCAGCTGCAGTTAAACAACACCAGGCCCGCCAGCAACAAGTAGTCTGTACACGTACAAAGTTCATCATCCTGGTACGTTAGAGGCAGTCGAGCTGTGCCACAGCGTATACACTCCTGACTTCCACACATTTACTCCAAGTGTGGAGTTCACTCACGGAGCTCTGGAGTAAACCAGTGGGGCAGTGCTGACAATTTCAGGAATATGAGGTAAGAGATAGCTGCAGAGGCATCAGGCATATTTGCTTTATTTAGCATAGCGATATTGACGCGCTGTGTGATTTAACAGCACCTACTAGTGTGGCTGTGTGGTAATATAGTGTGGCTGTGTGGTAATATAGTGTGGCTGTGTGGTAATATAGTGTGGCTGTGTGGTAATATAGTGTGGTTGTGTGGTAATATAGTGTGGCTGTGTGGTAATATAGTGTGGGTGTAATATAGTGTGGTTGTGGTGTAATATAGTGTGGCTGTGTGGTAATATAGTGTGGTTGAATGGTAATGTAGTGCGGTTGTGTGGTAATATAGTGTTGTTGCATGGTAATATAGTGTGGCTGTGTGGTAATATAGTGTGGTTGTATGGTAATATAGTGTGGTTGTATGGTAATATAGTGTGGCTGTGTGGTAATATAGTGTGGATGTGTGGTAATATAGTGTGGCTGTGTTGTAATATAGTGTGGCTGTGTGGTAATATAGTGTGGTTGTGTGGTAACATCAATCCTTGCAAACAGCAATGCTCCTTTCTGTAAAAAGAAAATACTTTGATAACGTATTGTACATTGTCAGGTATTGGGTTGATGGTGGTTATAACACTATTCAATGTCTTATGAAGTTTCATGATAGAAAACAATACTTTGATATTGATAATGATCTTATTGCGATATTCTTCACTATTTTTGGCCATGGTTGCATCACATCTGGTAACTGTTCTGTTTTCTAATGGTAACCATGTTGGAATTCAGAAACTAGCTACTAACACCATCCTCTCCCATACAAGTATCCCACATCAGTTACACAATCAGTCAAAGTGAATGTTTGGCACAATTCATTACACTGCCAAAATCCGTTAGTTTTAGTGTAGCTTGTGGAAGTGCGTTGTTATAGTATTGTCTGACAAAATTGGGTATTGCCCCATTTAATCTATAACTGTCCCCTGTGGAGCTACAAGGCAGCATGACAACTGTGGGTGGATCTAGAGATATAAAGCAATGTAGATGTTCATTGTTTCTGACAATGATTGAGAATGTATGGACTCGTCATAACACTGGAATCCTGGTTGACACACCATGGGCCATGTCGCTAACTTATGTTGTTAATAGGTCACATCCACGCGCTCTTTGTGTGATTACTTTAAAAGCACCACGCGATAAGAAGTTGTAGTAGTCAGTGCGTTAGCATATCGGAACATTTTGTTTGTGTATGTGCAGCTCTCTCTATAGTTCTACCATCTGGTTCTGTAGCAGTTGTTACAATACCAATAAAGCTCGGAACACTTTGCTTGATATCTAGTGTGCATAGTGCCAATTGTGGATATTGACAAAGCGTTTGACCACGTTCATTTATTATTCAATAGTCATTTAATTTTGTTTCGTTTTCATCACTACGCATACGGAAAAATAGGGTACGTGTACATGTTATGACTAAAGAAACCTAAAGGACACTAGTAATACAATACCTAGCCCATAGACAGACACAATGGTGAGTGTCACTAATTGGCAAATTGCATTTCGTGATACAGAGATTTTTCAACGATACAGAATGGTATTTCCTTTTACGACCGCTTATATGCATGTAGTATGCACGCTTCAATAACAAGAATGGTGTGAAAACACACGACATGAAATACTGGCATATATAGACTTTACATGTTTTATGATAATGAATAAATTCAAATCGGCATAAAATAGTAGACTATAACATTTCGTGATGTGCAGCCTCGATCAAATAGCAGTGATTTTCGTTACATACAGTAAGTTCACATTTTGTACATAATGTATTCAATATTTATCCAACGCCCACCATTTCGAGTGGCTATACGCGATTGGTGATTCACAGTAGTGTCACAATACTTAGCGTAAATATTCACGGTTTGTTCCACAGTATGTTCCAAAGTATACCAATCACACTACGGGGAATTATATGGTGGCACTTTCTATTGCACGGAATCCACTTATCTGGGAAGGTAAGCATGCTCCGCCCCAGTTAGTAAATGGAAAAAACCCATTTGGGAATGAGATATCGAACATCGAAAATCGCGTGTGATGCGGGTAACTGAAAGTGTCAATATCATGAGGACGCGGGTATCTGTTATGTTAAGATGACGGTAACAGGTAGATGCAACATGCTGTTAAATTTACAAATATGTTGTCTATGAAATAAAATTAAGCAATGTTGATTACTGTCCGACGTTGTTTACTTCGGTGATCAGACCAGAACTCGTGTGTTCACTGTAGTATGGCCATATACGATAATTAGTAGAAAAATATACGTGTGTATAGTTGGCATGTAGTTACCCATATCTCAGTTGAAACTGAGTGTTCAGTTACCTGCATCATCGCTTTGCAGTTACCCACATCACACGCAATTTTCTATGCTTGATATCTCATTCCCAAATGTTTTTTTCTCTCAAAAACTGTTCGATTAAAATATGCAGATTTTATATATATCTTGAAGTTTCGGTAAATTGACATATGAAAAATACCCGTGAAACGGGAAAAATCACATTGACAAATACTCTCAATTTGAGCCCTACGCCATCTTGGATGCGAGTAAATGCAGCTACCCGCATGCGGTTGTCTCCAATGGCTGTATTATTTGAAAGTATCTAGAATTAGTTCTTGTCGAATATTGATACCCATATTGAAAACTAATCGTGTCACCTTAGGCACGTGCTTTGGTTATTAACATACCTGTCAATCCAGCAGTAGTTGGTAAACGGTGGAATAAGATAATATAAATTCTAATGGCATAGATTGCATTTGAAATGCTAGCTTCCAAGGGCTGCATTCTCCAGAGAGATCTACTGATTCCACGAACATCTAGCTATGCTAACTATTCACAGCATATCTCTTTAACAGGCTATTTAGGTTCCCAGGAAACTAGGAGACAAACTAATGTAAATTAGGTTTCCCGTACTTTTCTTTATTTATACATGGGACGACCATTTAGTTTTCCCGTGACA
Organism: Lepetodrilus schrolli; assembly: GCA_032361225.1. Taxonomy (NCBI): domain Eukaryota; kingdom Metazoa; phylum Mollusca; class Gastropoda; order Lepetellida; family Lepetodrilidae; genus Lepetodrilus; species Lepetodrilus schrolli. The sequence continues at coordinate 2,047 of JAUTBT010031013.1, read as the reverse complement.
ATCTTTTCAGCACGATTGTTTATTATGCGACCAGTACTGTTGGGAACTGCACTGTAATCTGTAAGCTAACTCTCTGCATTGTAATCTGTAAACGAACTCTCTGCATTGTAATCTGTAAACTAATTCTCTGCACTGTAATCTGTAAACTAACTCTGCAATGTAATCTGTAAACTAATTCTCTGCATTGTAATCTGTAAACTAACTCTGCACTGTAATCTGTAAACTAACTCTCTGCATTGTAATCTGTAAACTAACTCTCTGCACTGTAATCTGTAATCTAACTCTCTGCACTGTAATCTGTAAACTTACTCTCTCATTGGGAACATGGCCGCACATTTGGAGTCCTTCCTCCAGTTGAAACCGAAAAAAGAGTGTCAACATTGGCCAGGATTTAAATGTTCCGGCGTCCATGTGGTGCCAGGTATTAATTTATATAACTTGATCTAGCATCATCAAGCACCGGCCTGTATAGACACTGCACAGTATATATCTGTACGTTGCATACACACCCGAGCAAGGTTCTTCCTTCAATAAACATGGCTTACATGTAATTCTACCTTGGTAACACAGCAGAGTTTGGAGCTGGTACATGTAGATGTATTCGGAATGAAATACGCTGAATCACTTTTCTTTTTGTTTTGTTTCAATAACCAACAATATGATGTGTCATATCATCCTAGCGTTGTTGGGTTTGTATTAATTTTGGGGCGTTTGCGAGCACACACTCAAAACTATAAACGTTTCTCTGTATTTCTTTATTACATTATATATAATACATTTCATTTTATATATGAACATTAATTTGTAGCAGATTTAATCAGATGGAAATTATCTTCCAGGCCTATTCTGATGGATAAATATATATAAAATAACAAAAATATATTTCAACGTGAGTGTTCTACATGATGGTTAATGGTCTAACGTGGCTGACTTTGCAACTCGTCCTATATCTTGATGCTGAAAGCATAGTATTCATATTGCATTTAAATACATTGTATGCTGCAATTAATTTTGCCAGATGGATCGCGTATTAGTCGATAGCGCTGAGTTTGCTATCCTTGCATTTTACCAGCTGCATCGCCTATTTTATAACTAATAATTTCATAGAAAGGTCCTAAAGCCATAAAATAATATTAAAACCGGGTTAAAGAGTAATTTAATATGTCAAGTTCAGTGTTTGTAATAGTATTATAAATAGTTACAATAGTCAATAAAGGCCTTGATGTTTTATGTATCTAGGTCCTATTCCACTTAACGATGGTAGCACTACGATTCCTATGTGGAACGGCACCCAGCAGACATGCACTTAGATCGTGTGCATGCTACACAATGAATTCCCATAGGCGACAGTGTTCAAATATTTAAACATAACTATTGAACCAGTGATTCAAATACCAGCAAACATACCTTATTGCCAAGTTCACTTTCCCAGTAAAATATAAATAAAGAAAAATACAAAAGTTAACTTGCTCAAAGTTCCTTGACAGAAAGTGATCTGACGTCACTATAGATATGCACAGAATCTGCCCAGTTAAATTAACATAGTTTTACAAATGTAAGAAATTAGCACTCTTGGGAATAAAACTGGATTTATTTGAAGTGCTGGATGATGCACCTGTCAAATAAAGTGGAATTACCATTTATAACAAATAACTGGTCAATAAATTACACATTAGCGAACGACATTAGCGCTGTATAACTTATAATATACCCTGGCAGATAATTCGCTACATAGAATTATAGAGCCTCTGTATAACTTGGCATAATAGACCATACATATACATGGATATTAAGACATATCAGTTGACATACCTTCGAGAATAGATTCGATTGGCTGTAAGCCTCAACACATTATATCTGGGGCCTTCACTTGGGTTACTAGTACCACGTACACAACATTATCTCTGGGGCCTTCACTTGGGGTACTAGTACCACGTACACAACATTACATCTGGGGCCTTCACTTGGGGTACTAGTACCACGTACACAACATTATCTCTGGGGCCTTCACTTGGGGTACTAGTACCACGTACACAACATTACATCT
>JAUTBT010031002.1:0-18873 GCA_032361225.1 Lepetodrilus schrolli | reverse complement strand
GCCCTAAACTGACAAGTCGTGATATAAGTGAAAGAATCTTGAAAGCGACTCTAAACCCCAATTCAAAAAAAAAAGAAAAATAAGATGTCTATGTTGAGTGCTTGTCGCTGTCTGTTTTCAAAAGCAAGCAGTGATGTATATGACGCTACATGAATTGTGATGTCACTAAGAATACAACATCACAATGGAAACAATTCACTGTTCATGTCACATGACTACAACCAAACCACTTTCTTACAGTTCCAGTTGACACGCCAAACAACTGAACTGGAACCGAATTGTAACTTCCACATACATAATGTGGTTTGGGATCAAATTGATTTCTATGCGAACTGAACCGAATTTTGTGTATCAACAACTGCAAATAAGCGTATTAAAAGTGCGTTGGTGTTTGGTGTGTCAACAGTATTATTAATTAACTTATGTGCATTTGGACACAAAATTTATATTTTTTTAAAATTAAAATATTTACTCATGTAATGAAAAAAAAATACTATAGCATGCTCGCAAATGTAACTATTTGAAAAGGCCAATTAATCCAGCAATGCTAGTATAAAGCCAAGTAATTAGCAATGACAAGGTTAACAAAATTAGATCAGAAGAAATAACTCAGTTATAAGCTAAATAAATGATAATTTACTGCACCATTAGATTCTATGTTTAGGTCAATATTCATTGTATCACGTGATTGCAAAACGAGGTTGGAGTTGATTGCCGCTTGTCATGTTTCACTTGACAAACAGAACGAAAGTTCAGTGACCGTAATACTAGTATATATTTTTACGTTTAATTAATTTGGAATAACTTCATTTAATTAAATTATTCAATTGTATCTTCGGTGTAGTGTTTTTCATTCATTAGTATTAATTATATTGTATGTCCGCTTCAACTATAATTATGTGCAAATTGTCTTTGCTCAGAAAGCACGTAATATAAGTATATAATATAAGTGTTTTTTTCCAGTAATATTTAAATTTTCGATATGACATAACTACAAATCAATAAATGTGAGCACTCTTGCAGTTATGTCATGTGCTCAGATAACATTTCATGACTGCTTCAGTATTGTTATTGATCTAAGATTTTAATGTTTAGTGTATATATATGCCCAGATATCCTGGCTTTGCTCTGTTTCTGTAGACAGTATCATGGCTTCTCCATAGCCATATTACATTAGGTAGAATTCATAATCTCTGATGGGTAGATTGTCTTGTCTAGCCTTGTCCAAGAACAACTGTCATGAATATGGTACAGATATAATCATGAATTCAGTTTAATGCTTTAATATATATATATATATATATATATATATATATGTATGTATGTATATATGTATATATGTATATATTTTATGTATGTATGTATGTCATTTGCATTATACATTATTCTATATTCATGTAACTATGGCAACTACCTATTGTGGCATCAAAATTTATTCGGTGTATTTATAATTAGACTCTGATTGTGTACTTGCCACAAATTAGCTGACTGTGCAGCTATTATGCAGTTTTTTTAAATAATCTAATTTAAAATTTGATCATATTCAGGTGTACAATAAATTGACAAGGAGGGAAATGAGATTTGTAAAATTCAGTATTACTAGTCTATTAAATGTACAGATATCTATTTTATTTATTTATTGTCTGTAAAAAAAGGGTTATGTTGACTGATTTTGACTGATGTCCATTCTGAATCCCTCTGAAATTGTTAATATTTTATAGAATTAATAATTAGGTGCAATTTTATACATTAAAATGAATATTACTGTTAGTGATCAGCATAAATTTAGGCACATTATTATAATAAGATTGTAAGTCATTGTACATCTTGCAATTACTCATTTTGGAAATCACTCGTATGTTTGAAGTATTTGCCAAGGTAATCATAATAATTCCTATTTTGGACAGGGTCTCTCAGTAAAGGTGTAAGTAGCATGTGTCATATTTTTTAAGTATTGGAAGTTTATGCAAGCTAGAGCAATGCCCAAAGGTAGGTGTATGGTTTGTTGTTATAGTATGTTGTCTTTTATCCGTAACAAAAGATGAGCAATGTGGAATATATGTTGTGTTAGCAAACATTGAATGTATTGATGTTCTCAGTGTCGTTCCATGTGGTTTGGACAAACTGTTTGTGCACAGTATTAGTATTCATTTGGTCATCAGGATGAAAGTTTGTCAAACTAGTGATATTTTCTGGAATTTGTTGTACATGTGGTTGTAATACACCCATGTGTTGGCTGAACTCGTGGAACTATCTTCCATATCAGAACTATGAGAAAACAGTGTAAATCCAACCTGCTGTTAGAGCAAAATAAGTTTCCTCTTAATCAAAGATATGTATGTGCAGTATTTATATCCAATGATAGAAAAGAGCAAATTGCACATGACTATGAATCTTGTACATGTTTAATGTGATGTAGCTAAAGTAGCTTTAATCCACGCTTGCCAAATAGCAATATTCATGCTGTGGCTGGTACTGTGTGGTCACAGGTGGATAGCTGATTCAGCTGGTCATAGTGGTTGATGACAATATAGGTAATAATAGTATGTCTTGGTTGGAAAACTGGATAGGAAACTAATATCAATATATTGCATATGATATATACATCTGGCAGGTTTTAAATTTGTGAATTCGATGGATTTGTATGAAGTGGTTTGTATGTGCATGTGTGGAGATGGGTAGAGTCAGAGCTAAGTATGAACTTGCAGTCTGGTGGCAGTCACCATCGCAGAGATAGGTATACGTTTATATTCTGATGAGCAGTCACCATCGCAGAGATAGGTACACATTTATATTCTGATGAGCAGTCACCATCGCAGAGATAGGTACACGCTTATATTCTGATGAGCAGTCACCATCGCAGAGATAGGTACAAGTTTGTATTCTGATGAGCAGTCACCATCGCAGAGATAGGTACAAGTTTGTAGTATGGTGGCAGTTAATAGTCTAGTAGTGGTAGATGTCGCAGAGCCAGGTACAAACTTGTTCTGTTGTTTATTTCCTACTAAATATCTTGTTTGAAGGAATTGATGTGGCTTCAAAAGTTTATGAAGATTTTGGACCTTGCATGTTTATTTTTCGGTATCGCGCTAATTTGTGTTATGAACATTGTTCAATTGCTATTATAGTGTACAGAAAGAACATTTGTGAACTTTCTATGTTTATTTTAATTGTGTGGCGTCTTGTTCGTAGTTTTTAGTTTTATCATATGGCATATGTCAGTGGTTGGCTGTGTAAACAAGGTGTGTTTATGTAATATATCAACTAGATTAAATTTATGTGTAAATGGGATGCAGTACTCATCTGTATATATCATGTGGTGATCAGGTACAAATCACTGCATGTTTCTCTTACTCAGATTTATTTTAAATTCTTGTAATTTTACAGCAGATTAATTTGTATTCCAGTTTTATTTATTATGGCCTTGAATATAACAATGTGGGTTTCTATTGTACTTGAAGCAAGCCTGTGGTCATTCTTAAATAAAATCCGGGTGTATTTGTGGTTATTCTGTGAACACACACTGGTGTACTACATAGACTGGTGTAGCTTCATGGTAGGTACAATGTCATATTCTGGTGACTTCTACCTATATTTGTGTGGTGAAATACAGTGTTGACAACTGTGCACAGGACATGAGTGGTGGACAGGCTGCCTGACTTGCCATACATTGATTGTAGTTAACACCTGCTGCTTATTCTGCTCAGGCCTGTGTGTGTCTTTCTCTATTTTCCACACATTTATCCCACAAACAGGCAGGCAGACAGACAGCAGAGGTCGGTCCTCCCTCAGTCTCGTCTTTCCTTTAGGACTGATTATACTTTGAACTGCAGTCGGAGATAACCTATGACTATTTATTGGTGACTGTGTCTGAGCTGGACCATGGTCTACAGTGTCGTCTGCTTCACACTCGTATGTGGTCCGCTTCAGCCGCCCTACCTACCACCACTAGTCACTTGGCTCCACAGCAAGCTATCCCACTTTCTTATCTGGCCTGCTTGTGTGTGTTAGTTCTCAACACTTGCTGAAATGTCTTGACTAAACTTATCTGCCCTTGTTGTGTCCGAGGGTTCTCGGTGGCAGTGGAAATATCCCTATATCCCTGCGTCTGTGGATGAATCATGTGGTTTCGGATGCGACCTTCGGGTGGGCAGCCGGTCTTGTCGTACCTACGCCCAGTGGACCTCCGCCCCCCCATCTACCTCCTTGGTCAAGGTGCGTACATGTACACCTAGGTCTCCACGGTCAAGTTGACTTTGGTAGCCTCGTGGTTGTGACATTGGCAAACACCATCACAGTGCTGTCTTTATGGTCATGTGTAAGCATGTTGGGACATTTTGTAGATTATCTTTCACTTGTACTATACTGTCATCTTTGTAATTTGACCTACAGTATCTCACAGCATGAGCTGAGTTCATTATATGTTTAATATTCTACCATGTGGTGTTGTAACCACAGATAAATTGTTACTTTTAGATGTGAATGTGGCAGTACTTTTTCTTATGTTTCTAATCAGGGCAATATGGTTTTTAGTTATTGGAAATTTTTTATGGGCCAAAAATTGACCCTCATTTGTATGCTTTTTATCAAAAATTACTGATTTATCAAATTATTTCAAATTTACAAATAATACTCTTTTTTTTCCGTTCTTTTTTTTTAATGTATACCGTATTTTCACTATTAATTTCGAACAGGAGAAAATAATTAAATTTGGATGTCGAATGGAAGAGCTCAACATCTATTCAAGATGGCAGATCTGGTAAGCTTCAGATAGTGTTCTTTACAAACCAGCGTGATATTGTGTTATTAGTGAGACCCTAGCCATTGTATAGGATATTAAGTTAGTAAAATAGGTTTAAAAATATAATTGTATGGCTTCAGTCTTTCATATTAATTAATACTATATATGCTACAGGATGCAGAAATAACAGTTGTACACTACAGTGTTCCTTGATTTACAATCTTATTTAAAAAAAAAAGGACTTATCGACCAAATTAACATATGTTAACACATTTGTTTTGCTTACAAAATCATGGCATTAAAGACAAACAAGAGACCGTCGCCGATTTCTCCCAAATACCTTACTACAGCTCAATATTACAGAAGTATTGGTAGTACATTGACACTACTACAAGATGGATAGTGCCGCTGCATAACATCATTACAAATAAAGCACTTGCGGTAAATGTATTGAATCGTCATTTATAAAAGTAGTTCAGGAACTTGGGATACTATAATTCAACCATACAAGTACCAATGTACAATGCTCGTTTCAAACCCTATTGAATAAAATGAAATGGGCAATTCAATAAATAGTTATTGTGTATTTGTTTCTGGTATTATATTACATTGCTAGTGAAACAGAAGTCTTCACTCTTTAATCAAAACATCTTTAGAAGCTGACCATCTAGGTGTTTTGCGCAATACACACTTTACGCAAGCAAGGCCATTCTAGTCCATTGATGATGTGTACTTGCAACATGTGCATCATTTCCTTGGTACTCCTAACACATTCTACTCGAGGCGTAACCAAAGGGGCATCATTACGTAGGTAGCAGCTTTCCGGCTGATGTGATATCAAGGCTTCTGAAGAATTACCATTCTTACATGATGTGATACACTTTCATGGAGGGTATTTGGTTTTACACAAGACTAGAAGACATTTGAGGCAAGTCTGCTGATTATAAAGCATTGAACATGCTTCTCAATTCTGATGTTTATAAAGCATTGAACATGCTTCTCAATTCCGATGTTTATAAAGCATTGAACATGCTTCTCAATTCCGATGTTTATAAAGCATTGAACATGCTTCTCAATTCTGTGGATTATTAAGCAATGAACATGTTTCTCAATTCTGATGTTTATAAAGCATTGAACATTCTTCTCAATTCTGCTGATTATACAGTATTGAACATTCTTCTCAATTCTGCTGATTATAAAGCATTGAACATGCTTCTCAAAGGAGTTGTGACGCCCGAGTGTCGGCAGTTTATGTGTATTTTAATATGCCGTTCTATACACATACCTTTTATTTATTTAGCCTAATGTGTTACTAATTACATGCCACTAAGATACAACATTTTCCAACAAGCCATTTGGCTCCTGCAGATCCAGAAACACTTAAAAATAAGTGAAATACTGGTCGCCAAATGCAAAATTAGGTCACCATGGCTGCCAAATTAGTCGCGAATTTGAGCCCTGAAGTTATGTAGACATGATTAACTTGCATAAACATAATGGGATAACTGTAAAATTGGAGACTTCACATTAGCCGTATGTTTGACCTGGTACGCTCGGTCACCATGTCCCCAATCTACCCCTCGCTCGGTCACCATATCTCCAATCTACCCCTCTGTCTACTCACCAGTGTTTATTATGTACCGTTGTTATCAGAAATGTTTGTATTGGTGTCTATTGATGGCTTCCTATCCAGGGAGTCCACTGATGACTAAGATATGCCCATCGTCAGGCCAGATGTATGGGTATCTGTTATATTGCACAATACCTATACAAGGGAGGCAACTCCCTCTTTCCTAGTTCTTGAACACTCGTATCAGAAGGTCTGTTTGAAATATTGAATATGCCTTGATGATGCAACATTTCCATTGTGTAAGGATATGCTGTAACTGCTTATCAGGGATATGTTCAAAGATGTAGTTATTAATGAGATTTTATTTCATATTAGGCCTTTTAGGGTTAAATTGTTTCTATAGCACACTTTAATTACTAGAGGTATAAATCAGACCATATGATATATCCATTCAGAATAAACCACACTATTTAATCTAGTTTAATGCTGCATGAAATTGTCACCTGGGGCAACACATAAACTTAAATCAATTATGATGGTCTGTTTGTTTAACTTTCTCCATGCTGGAGGCAACCAGAGATGCACTAAAGAGCAGTGGCTGTGTCTAATCCAGCAGGGGAAGGGTTAATTCACAAAGTGATACACTCACTGTAGGAGTAATTGGACATGCTAGAACAGTGTTTTGCTTTGGCTAATTTCAACATGGATTTTTTGTTGTTATTGAGCCATGTTTGCCAGTACATATTTTGGCATAACAATATACACAACATAAATGTTATAGTACCTTTTCACAATGGGAACAGTTAGATGAAGTCGTATGAATTTGATTGGTGCAGTATTAATGCATCTTCAATCCAGTTGAATAGTTAGATCACTATTTGTCAAGATCACAATGCAAAGAATCACATGACTAAATGTTTAGCCGTTGCACAAGCCACATGTTTACAGTTAGATTCGTTTGATTGCTAGAGATCTGTAGAAGAGACAGAAATATGCAGAAGTTATGCAAAAACCAGCATGAACAAATTGCCGAGTCTGTGTTTTTAATGCCCTTCGTTAATGAATGTTTGAGTATCTCCACGTCAGTTCTCCGTCCGGCATACAATATCGCATGCAGCATAGCACGGCCAGGTATGTCTAGTCTCAGGCTGTCAGAATGTGGAGTATTTGCGTGAAGCCGTCAGTAAATCCGTTGTTACTTCTTGGGTCGTTGTTCCTCCCATTTACCACCACCAACAACCCCCCAGGCCATCCTCAATATTCACCATATACACGTAAATATAGATAACTGAGTCATGTGACAGCTAGGGTGACATGATTAGGTCACATGACTTTGGCCCGGCCATGAATAAGACTGTCCAAATATAGCTCTGATAGCTAGCTGCCGAGGAGGGACGGGAAGGTGGTGGTTCCAGTGGAAGATGTCAGCACCGTGGGCTCCCACTGTCAGACAGTGTCGAGTTGTAGTGACTTGACCGTAAGGAGGCACTTGGCACTGCGCCTGTGCAGTGGATCCCGGGGAGGAATGAGGGAGAGAGAGGTAGTAGAGTGAGGACCCCACTTGCTGTGTTCACTATCACAGACTGACTGCCTTGCTTGAAACCGCCCCACACCAGCCTGCCTGCCTGCCTGCTTCAGCCTTCCTACTGAGTATTGATTTCTAGCAGTTATCCTAGCTAGTATTATCTTCACCAATACTAGCCCTCACTTCACTAGGTGTGTGCTCTCCCATGGTGTAAGTACAATTATATTATCTTGGTAGGTATGTGTGTATGTGCTGTCAAATGTGTTGTTGGATATTTTTTAACTGGTTCTGACAACCGTTGCAACAGTCTATGCCTGCGTTTGTCTGTCATTGAACTCAATGGTCTGTCATTCCAGCCATATATTGCCAGTCTCCCACATGTTTATCTAACCCACAAAATGTGTAAAGTTAGCCGATGTGGGTGAAGCTGTGGGCCTGATTGATGCAGAATGTATATACTACTTTTCTTTCCTATAGCATGAACCATTTCTATTTTCTTTTAAACTTTTTGGCATGTTTTTTCATGCTTATTTTCTTTTCTTGCATCCGTAGTTAGTAATTATTTTATTAAATAACATTGTAGTCGTCGCGTATGGGTGAAATATTCCTGCTGCGACGTAAAGCACTAATTCATTCATTCATTCATTCATTTATTCCTATAGCATGCAAGGACAAATGTATTTGTGACAAAGTCCTTTCTACCTCCAGCAATATCTGTCTGTTGAGGAACTGCTTGAGATGTGTGGTAGTCACACCCTGGTTTAGTGTAATATAGAAGCAGAAGAAGCTGTAAATCACAGGTTTACATAAGTCTCCTTTCTAGGGTCTCTCTACTTTCACAGACACTGAATTATGGCTGGACATCTCCAGCTGAATGCATGTCCAACTGAAAGGTTAACATGCCTGCAGGCCACATACTGTTATCGTCTGTGAGGTCATTGTTGGCACTGGACAATACATAGACACTCAGTGAACCATGCAGCTTTACTATCCCTCTCACCATCCTTGGCCTTGCCCCCAGGCACATGCCTAACTACTGGTGTTCCCAGTGAGCAGATCCACACATTCCATACCTCCCCTGCTTCCACATGCCTGCCTGCTGTCAAGCTGGTGAGGTGCACACACTGGGTACAATAGTTAGTGTGTGGTGTGACAGCAAACCTCTCTGCAGAATGGATGTACAAATACTGAGTGTCGCCTGAAACCCACTGTCTCTTCCTGGGAGAAGTTATGCACTGTGGAACAGATACAAACTTTCTTCTGGGATAATTTGTATTGTTCTGGGAAGCCATGCATTTCAGGTAAAAGTTTGATGTTGCTTCTGATATCAATCTGTGTTCAGTATTTGTATTATTCATCTTCCTATTATTCCCAGTTATTGTTTTTGTTGTTCATTTTAAGTTACACTCTCTTTTCAAGCATTGAGAAGTTTGTACATCAGCACTGGCACTTGTATTGTGCACGGTGCAAGATTCGGACAACTACATTCCAATATATCATCGTCTCAACAGTATCAAGTATCTGACTGTGTAGAAATGTAATTAGTTTCTCATTACCATGTTACAGTATCATCTGTTGCTCCTGTTCTCCATGATAAGATAGGCCCCACATGTCAGTGCACATTAGCCGTGGTTCCAGCGGTTGGCTGTATCAGGCGATGCCCTGCCCTCTCTTCTCCGTGGCTAAAGCCCACAAACTGATGGATGCAGCCATCTCCTTTATGTACAACATTTTGATTTACAGTGAGATGGACTAGATACTGATACTGATTACATCAAATACAGACTCAAAGCAGTTCCTCCTTTCGCCTGGCTCCGAGACTTCCTTCAGCTGTTTGTTCAGACGTGTTGTTTGTGATAGTTTTTCTTCACATCTACCTTCAAAAATCTTAATTATCTGGGGAATGTACTGTGAAATGCTGTGATGAATTCCATTTGCACGAGTCTGTTATACAGAAAGTAATTCAAGGAGAAAATAATTCAATGTATTTCTGAATTACTTACTGATTAAAATATGTATGTAAAGTGACCAACATGCATTGATGTATGAATTGTAATATAGAGAAGAGTCAATATTGTTGTCTTTATGGGATTGTTTTACGGCTGCATTTCAAAATGATCATAGCTTTTGAAAATATATTTTTATGTTGTGTATTTATGATCAAGTTGACATAGATCTTATATTAATTAATACTTATTATTTTGGAGCTATTTGACATTGGAATGAATTCCATCTCTTAGTCTGTATATCTACAACTGCAGGGAATATTTAGTTGATGGGGTATCAGACTTAAGTTGACAGCTCACGTTTTCTTGGTGTATCACTTACATTGTTTGTTGACCTCCATATATGAATAAAATACCTATTTATCCAGAAGGTAGTAAACATGATAGCTAGCAGTTTATAGTATGTGCTTTGTAGGATGCCAGTATACATTTCAAGGCCGTTCATTGATTTCGAACAAGTTTTAGCTGCTTTCAGAATGTCAGTCTGTTCAGTGACTGCACAATGACACCTACTTTGTACACAAGACAACATCTAGCTAAAAACTAGCCGACTCTTGTAAATGTATTTCTAATGTATTCTAATATACTTACTTGTTTTCTTATGACATTGTGCTGACTTCTGTGCACCTTTGTACAAGATGTTGTTGCCATGATTCATCAGGCACTAATTGTCATCATCATCATTCCATACTAGAACACTTCCAGTGTCTTTCTGTTACTGTTGCTCTTTATCTTCTGAATCCCAACACCTTGAGCACATAATTCTGTGTACCACCAATGAACCAATATGTCTAGACAATTCATCAACAACCTATGTATCTGTATATAATATTGTACGTACTGTTTCGAGTTTGACACAAATCTTTACAACCAAAGTTTTATTTATCCAAACAGCAAATTTGACTTCCAGAAGGCTCTCCTATTTTAATGAAGAGTAAACATTCCAAAGTCCTGATACAGGTCTAGCATTCAGCATCTGGACCTATGGCTTACTCATGCCCTATGACATTACTGCTCCAGTCAATGGAACAGTGAAAGGCCACATTGTAGCATTACAGGGTTCATAATATATATATTTACACATAGAATCAGTTCCTCCAACCAAAGCACTGTCAGATGGCCTGCTCTGTAGAACTGGACTCCAGACGGCACGGTGCTGTACATCCTGTCTAGGTAATCGGCAGTCACAACAGTGCGAGTACGGCATTTATGGGAGAAAGATGTGTATGCTATTGTTAATGTATTTATCACTGCTACATTTTTATATTCCACCGTCACCTGGTAGTTTAGGAATGTTACGTTCAACACAACCAATGTTATCTTATACACTTCTGTTAGTAGTGCATCATGATAATTTGTCGTGCCAAATGTAACTGTCAGTGAATTGAATAACTTTAATCTGTACTTTTTTGTTGCTGTCTAAAAATCTTTCATTATCAACATGGAAAAGGAATGTTCTGTTTCCAATAACATGTATGTTTCTGTGGAACTAAACTGTACATGGATCTGGTTGATTTCTAAAGATGCTTTCAGAATCTTCTAGTTATTCTCTCGACTAGACTGAAATCCCTGTGAACTACATGATACAGAGTATTTAGTTGTCCGTCTGGCTTCATTATCTATCATTGCTGTCAATCACCAGTCTTCATGTCAACAACAGTCCTCTGACCTTGGTGCATCTGTGTATTTATATCTCATAGCTGTTGCTACCCAGGTGGTGAACTATTTACACAGGTAATTATACCGATGATAATGTATTGTCTGTAACTGCGTGCTAATTGGTGTCAGCTGACGAGTCTTGGCAGGACTGATGATGATTATAATCATAACTTGTTAATATTTAATTGCAACGGCAGTCGTTATGCAATATTCCTCCAAGTTTAGTAGTAAATAGTTACAACAGTTTGTGATTTCTAATTAAAGTAATTGTGATTTCTAATTAAAGTAATTGGTAGAGTATTCTTTTTATTTGAATATGATGGAATATTAAACTTTCATGGATATAGTTGTGCTGCTATCGATCTATGGATTTGTATCTCTAGTTTCCATTTACTTTGCACCTTTTGCCATTTCAAAATATTTTCAACAAGTCATCTTGTCATAGAACATGGTACTTGGTCGTTGTTCATAGAGGGTGTCATTTGCTTTGTCCATGGAAGTTAACCAACCATTAATTGAGAATGGCACTTAGTATGTCCATTCATGGAGCGTGGCATTTTGTCTGCCCATCCATGAAAAATGGCACTTGGTCTATAGCAGTTTGTCTTGTCGGGAAGTGGAAGAGTGCAGGTGGCAATCTGTGGGAAGTACCAGTCTAAAGGTGGAACCTGGAATTTATTATCCAGGTTTACCCACTTACACTTAATTTACCCAGGGGCCCACTTACATCTCCATAGTGGAAGCCAGTTTCACATGCAGAAAGGGGGGGGGGGGGGAGATTGCAATGTCAATATACCAAGTGTACAGCCATCATCTATGGTTTACCAGCCATGGTTTTTACATGACACCAAAGTTATCGTGGGGTTCACGTCCCACCACTGTGACCATAAATGGATCTCTGAATCACTGATATTGCTGAAATATTGAAGAAAGTGGTTGGACCCAATTAACTCATTTGAAATGTCCGTTCCTGCAGTGCAGCACTTGGTCTATCCATTCATGCTGTGTGGATCTCCAGCATTTCCCATTCCCCAGATCACAGCTGGTCAGAAACATCCATCCATGTATCTTGAGATAAGCATCCTCATGTCGTCTGGTACTTTATCAAACAAAATCATATGCATGTTTTTTCATGGGTTGTCTGGTCTATTCAAGAAATGAAGATTGCTGGCTGTACACATAGACATGTATACCATGTAAAAACACCGGTGACGGTGTGCAGTAGAAACATGACACTGGCAGGGACATGACACTGCCGGCACTGCGATGTAGTACCTGGCATCTGTATCACATTGTGAAAGCACCTGTGACCAACATATACTGAAATGTATCACCTGTGTGAGTGAACAATAGAACAGTGTATTATATTTTCGTTGATTTGCTTTTTGTAAACACTAGCATTTAATTCCACTACCAACATTTGGGTAGGGAAAAAACGCCTTCACATTCAAAGAAGATTTAACATTTGCAACATATCCTTCTTGAACCCAAAAGGGATAGTTTATGACTCATTGCTCACAATGACTAATTATACGGTTATGTCCTGTATGTGTAACACTGTCTATCATGTGATCATACGTAAAAAAAAACCTTTGCAGCTTAATAGTAGGTTACATTAATTCTCATGGTTTTTAACAAGTTGAAAAATGTTTATGTTGGTTTTGTTTGTTTGTTTATTTTTAAATCAACACTTGGATTTCCTACATTGTCAAAATGACATAAATAAATATATTATTGTGTTTCCTTATCTGTATCTGTCATGTGCAATTAGTTTGTCAAATATATAACAAATCAATGTGAAATACACTAGTATTACTAACAAAACTATATAACTTTTTATTTGAATATTCAAGAGATAATTAGATATAGATGTATTTATTAGACTACTGAAATCACTCATTTTATCTGAGCAGAAATAATGATTAAAGTAAAACATTAACCTTTGACACTTCTACAAATGGCAACCACTGGCAGACTTGGGCTGCTTTGTGAAGTGGCCCTCTGTGTGAGACGGGGGAACCTGCCTGCAGCCTGACTTTCTATGAGCATCTTCTTGTTCCTCCCTCATTGGGTTTCCCTGCACCAGTGATGAATGTGGCAGACTTAGGTCTACATTAGTATAACCCTCTCCTCCTACACTGACACAGCTCCTACACACTGTATCAGGTGTTCTGTGTCTCACCACAGATGTAGCGGCAGGAATGTCAGCTTTTAGTAAGTTAGTAGAATGTTTTCCAAGATTCACAGACACGCTTCATGCATCATGTGGGCGAACCACAGAGCAATTACTTGTTCTGCAAAACAGAATTATTTATAATTACATGTGAATGAATTTGTTGGAAACTAAAGCCCAGGGAGTGTTTATGATTAGTTAGACGTGTCAATTAATATTTGTAAGAAAACATTTCAATTTGTTGGAAACTAAAGCCCAGGGAGTGTTTATGATTAGCTAAACGTGGCAATTAATATTTGTAAGAAAATATAGCAATTTCTGAACATGAAGATCATGCATAATAATTTATCACCTTAAATGAACAGCTGAGCTCCGAACTGAATATTAGGGGCGGGTGGTAGCGCAGTGGTAGAACGTTTGACTTCGGAGCCAAAGGTTCCAGGTTCAAATCCCACCATGGGAGTCCGGCATCAATGTTCGCAAAAGTTACCTTTCTGATGCAATATTGTTAGGATTCGCTGTCTGTAGAGTGGCAATGCAGTTATCATCCTTGGTCTTGTCAGTTCCAGCCAGTGCTCACAAGTTTACTGCAACATTCAGCGCTATGAATGTTGTGGGTTTCCTCCTACCATAAATGACAAGCCGTGATATAAATGAAAGAATCTTTAAAGCGGCTGTAAACCCCTATTAAAAAAACAACAACAAAAACTGAATATTATGTTTACTTTCAAGTAACTAAGGCATTTCTCACATATTGCATTAAAATAGTTCTTGCATGCTTATTCAGTGACTTTTTGCAACTCATTTATTCAACTTTAATAAGTTACACATATGGCTTAGTCACTTCTTTTGAATAATGCATGATAAGACATGTAGACCTTGCTGTGATTGACATTAGCTATATATAACAATGGTGTTAAAAGCTATTGTATTTTGTGTGCAACATTCAAGATAATTCAAGAATACTTTAGCATGGGACTATAATAGAAATGCTTTGCATGGGACTATAATAGAAATGCTTTGAACTGCTAATGGGTTGGATTGTAAATATGTAAAATATTGCCAGCCTTCCTAATATTGGTGTTATTTTTGTATGGGTTTTTATAACCCTTGCTAAACCAATTTCTAGTATAACATTTACAATGGGTATAGGGTTATGGGTATCTTGAGGGTATGAATAGAATGATGTCTTGTTTTCATCCAGTTCTCTTAGGTTGGTTGTTGTAGATGGAAGCTGATGCATTCATTCAGCCTATAAAGTTTTATTTTTTATTTCCAGATGATGCTGATGAGCGTGTAGGTAGTACCAAATCCAGAAAGAGTTGCATAAGTGATGACGAAAACGGCAACCCAATAGACATTAGTGCCTACAGGCAAATGAGAGAGCTACCCAACAAGTCATCTGAGGGAAGTGTTGACAGTTCTGGAAAGCACCCTAACTATGGAACTTATACTCAACATGGCGATTTCCTACGTGAACATTCAAATTTCGACGTCTTCCCTCTTGAAGGGCAAAACCCAGTTAAACACTGTGAGGAAGGACCCTCCAATGCCGATAGAAAGAAACTTCGTAAAAAGACACATAAAGATCATAAATTGTCACTAGCTGAAGATATTCCCAACTATGTAGGGAACATAGCTAGTGTCGACGACCTTGTGAAGTTCATAGAAACAGATAAATTTGGTGAAAAGCAACTGAAAAAGAAAATCAGTCAGAAGACTAGTCCTACTAGTGAACCTGTTGTTAAGGCAGAAAAAGTGACGAAAAAACCCAAAGACAAAAAGCTGAAGGTTGGCCAGTTGGAGGAATCTTTCGACGTTAACTTAGAGATTCCGGAAGTGGTTATTCATCCCACGTCTGCTCTCTGTGAGGCACCACTAAGCCCTCCTCCAGCTGTGAGTGAAGCAGAACCCCCAGTTTCGTCATCCCAAACCACAGAGGTCTTCATACCCAGTACAACAGACTCAAGTCTAGGCGAGGGTGAAGCAGCAGAGAACACAGCCGAGGCCATGGGCAACTCCGGGGAGAAGGCTGCAGTTCCCACCAGTGAAGTAGAGTCCCAGGTAGCACTGGCAGGCGAAGAAACCACTAAACCAGGCAAGACTGAATCCACAGTAGTGCACAACAAGGACTCTGAACCAACTCTCGATACCAATAGTTCTTCCAAGAGTCTGCCTTTGCACAAGGAGATAGAACATAGGGAAAAGAGTAAGAACAAGCATAAAGACAGAGAAAAGGACAAATCCACAGAAGCTGCTCAAGCACCTCCAGTGTTGGAAAACAAGAAGCAGAAAAGTAAGAATGGTAAAGCTGAAGGACAACTTAAGAACTATAAGAAACTTGAAAATAGGAACGACATAATCAACAATTCCAAAATGGTTGAGAAAATTAAAGTAGAAAATGGTCCAATAAAAGTGGTGTCTCCACTGGACAGTGAACTTTCCATCACGGAGAACCATCAATACATATTCACTGACATTGATAACTTGCCACCAGTAGAACAAGAGTTCACACTGGTGAGCAAGAAAAAGAAACGACAAGGTGCTAAAGATGGTTGCCTTGAAATTCCCCGGCCCAAGAACAGTCCACGAGAACATCGCGGAGTTCCACCTCCTCGTTCTGTGACTCCTCCTCCTTCTTCTTCGTCCTCCGTCAAGGAGCAGACACGTGACCTCAGCCCTTCTTCTTTTCCAGCCCTCGGTAAGAAGGGTACTTCCTCCTCCAAAGGGAGGCCAACTTTCAGAGAGGGCAGGAGGAACTCTTTCGGTGATGTTCCAATTGACACTCTCACCGAGCTGAGGTCCCAGGATGACAGTGACATTGAGTCTGTGAAATCACTTCCAGCGGCCAAAGGAGGCAGTCTGAGTGATGTTGTGTCATCGCGATTCCCTGTGTCTTATGCAAAGATGGCTGCTGCTCCTAAGCTACCATACTCTACAACCAGTCTGCATGGTGAAGAAGAGGAGGAGTTTGAAGACGAGGACCAGGAAAGTGGGAGTTCTCGGAAACCCACAGTATGGAAGGGCAGTCCCACAGAGAGAAGACACTCTATTGGATCTAGTCCAGAGGACACGAAGCAGGAAAACAGTCCAATGTTGACCCAAAGGTCGCGCCAGAAGAGTGGTAGTCAAGAATTCCTTCTTTTGGAGACCATGAAGGTGGACAGCGTGCAGATGTCTGCTACCATAGATTTGAAGGCAATAATTCCCATTGATGTTCAGCTTGTCTCCATGAGTAGTACTGTCGATAACTTTATTCCAGATGATGAACGAACTAATGAAAGTCCTCAGGAGTTGCACAACTCATCATCCAATGAAAGTCTTTCTATTCCAACCATAACTTTGGATGCTGTGACACTAGCTCCCAACAAGGTGTCTGGCATTATTTACAAATCGGACAATAATATAGTTCCAAAGAATGGCCCTAGTAGACGGCGACCACAGAGAACTAGCAAAACGGAAGTGGTCATCTCCACAGACCTGTCACGATCTCAGTCTACTGTGAGCAGTGCTGTTAGTAGTTCCAAAGATCCTCGGGGTAAGCCTGTTCCTGTGCCAGTTCGTGTTGTTGGCAACAATTGTAGGAAAAACAATAAATCTGTTATTTTCATGGACAAACGTTTTGACGAAACACCAGGAACTCTTGACATCACGTTTGGCTTTGATTCCAATATGGAAGATGATGACAAAGGCACCATTATACCTAGTTTTCCTGAAATCACCTACAGTGTCACCACGGAGTCATCATCTTTTGATAATAAAGAACTCGTTCATAATCAAACTGAACCGCGATCTATATCACTGACAATACTACCAAAAGACAGTTCTACCAAATCAGATCAGTCTGCCATGCCACCAATCTCGCAGCCGTCGGCGAGAACAACACTGAACAACGTGGGCGACACCACGGACCTGCCGGATGTGGTGGCTCAGACCATTCCCGTTCCCAACAGCAAGATGTCCAAGACACGTGTCGCAGGACTCAACGGGGTGGTGCAGCCCAAAACTCAGGGTTATAAAAATAGCCACACTCCAGATGCACTAAGGACCGAGTGTGTTTTCACAACAGTCAGGCCTCCAGCGGCTAATGAACCCACGGTGTCCCCTGCTACTGCACCTCCTCCTCTTCCTCCTCCTGCTCCTGCTAGTAATAATAAGAATAGTAAGACTGTGCTTATCTTCTATGGGGAAGGTATAGTAGCCAAGACGGGGAAGTCAGGTGTGTCCATTGATTCCCAGGATGTAGAGCCTCCTAGTCAGCATAAGGGCCAGCTTGCATTCTCTCCAGACCCAAACCATCGGGGCAAGTTTAACATCAACGAGGCTGTCAAATACTTGAAACAAGGTGAGAGTTTGACTGAATGTTCAATTACGCGTAAAAATATTATCAACAAATGTATATATTTTGATGTGAGAATTTTAAATACAAAGGTTAGGTCTGGTAATTGTAGATTGTAAAGGGGATGCTGGATAGTGTAATAATTAACAGATCTGACTGCAAGACAAAATGTTCTGAGTTTGAATCTGTCCAGGGGCTTGTTGTTCCTTTGATCTGGCTTGGATGGATGAGGTGCAGTCTCTTTTAATTATATACCTCATAGAGTCTATTGCCTTTGGTTTATGTGAATGTGCAACTGTGCCCTTGATTGTGTATTCAATTAAAAGCAAATTACCATGAGATTATTAGTGAAATAATGTGGAGAGTAATAATCAGATAATCTACAAAGTATTGGGAGTTTGAGGCATAATTAATAGAGAATCTCAACCAAGTGTCTTTGAATATCAAATATATCAATACAAGTCGTAAAGTTATTAAATCCGAGGATTTAATAACTTTCATGACTTTTGGATATATTTGATATTCCAAGACACGAGGGCGAGATTCTATTTATCACCAATTATATTAAAGTCATTAAAGAAGAAAAATGCAACATCATAAAGATTTTACTGTTAAGTCAAATCTTCAGGCTGCTGTGCATTTGCACTGTGACATCATGGCAATGCTACATCACAATTGTAGCGATGATATCACAATGGTTGAACAATCGAATAAACCAAGAATTTGAAAGCGATATCTACTGCGAAAAGACAGTATTGGGTGATTCAAATTCAAATCCCGCCACGGGGGCCCGGCAT
This sequence comes from Lepetodrilus schrolli, assembly GCA_032361225.1. Taxonomy (NCBI): domain Eukaryota; kingdom Metazoa; phylum Mollusca; class Gastropoda; order Lepetellida; family Lepetodrilidae; genus Lepetodrilus; species Lepetodrilus schrolli. The sequence goes on along the minus strand of JAUTBT010031002.1, from coordinate 63 downwards.
CAATGTTCGTGAAAGTTACCTTTCTGACGCGATATTGATAGGATGCGATGTCTGTAGAGTGGC
>JAUTBT010030991.1:0-18875 GCA_032361225.1 Lepetodrilus schrolli | reverse complement strand
TGTTTTTTGCGCGTGTTGCTTTAGAATGGTCTATAGGTTCAAATGTGTGTGTGTGTGTGTGTGTGTGTGTGTGTGTGTGTGTGTGTGTGTGTGTGTTAGTTATCTTCTCTTTGAGAGAGGACCTACCCAGTTACACTGTTTTGTTTTTGTTTGCAGTGGTTTCATTATACCAGAATATACGAGAACCATCATGTCGGACAGGAAGGAGGATTCGACCCCCGGTACTGTCACCTGTAACCCACACCTCCGCCCCACGACCGTGTGTGTGTGTGTGTGTGTGTGTGTGTGTGTGTGTGTGTGTGTGTGTGTGTGTGTGTGCGCTTGCTTACGGTATATATGTGCGTGGCATGATTGTGTGTCTTAGTGGGTGGGTAATTGATGACAACACGTTTATTCTCAAACATTCACGCTATGATGACAGAACATACAATACAATACAATACAATTATTTATAAAATTATTAGAGCGTATTTCAATACATAATAGTATATGGACTATTGAAATAGTAATAATCCATATTTCATAAAATTTGCAAGTGCAAGTTTAATACAAGTCATAGGTGACTACTGCATGATGCCGCAAACAAAGATCTCTGGAAATGTCAAATCAGTTACTAGTATATAATTCTTCATAATCCTGCATACAGCGACGGAACAGACAAAGTAGCACATACATTGCAGTCCCATAACCACATCTGTTATCAGATAAGACTATTTGAGGACATTCACATTTATTTATTTTTTTATTTAAAAAAACTTTTTTTTTTAGTTTTTTTAATTGGGGTTTAGAGCCGCTTTCAATATTCTTTCACATACATGTATATAACGGCTTGTCAGTTTAGGACAGGACGAAAACATTCACAATTAATTAACCGTCAAATGGTAAACTAGTTTATTTCATCCTAGTTTAAGATTTCTTTATTTCTCCACTGTACAAGAACTATCAATGATAGAGTCTATAAATATATGCTTCGGAAAATGTTATCGTTGCTCCTAATATTTGCTCGGCTAAATCAAATAAAAAGTGATAAGTGACAGTATGAGTTTAGTTAGATGAAACACGATCGGACCATGAAATCTATAATACCCTCTTTCAAATTTGCGATACATTCCGTGTGCCTGACTGCCCCGGTCCTGTTTGCCAACTTGGTCTATCATAAAACATTAATTCTCTACGGCAATTTACGGTACTTTCTCCAATGTGCAGCTGTGTCCAAATATATGAGGAGCAAAGAGTTGAAATCCGATGTTAATGAGACTTGTGTACGCTTCACTGATGTCTTCATCGAAGTTCGTATGCTCTGAAACGTCAGTCCAAACAACATCCAGACATAGTAGGCCTATGAGGCTATGTGCTCGTTGTCGTCTTCTAAGTTTCGTAAATATTTCAAAATTGAGTAACTTTTCACATTCTTGATGAGAAGATAGCAATATACTAGTCAATCTAATTAAAATCAGATCTTGTTTAGCTCCGTAACATTTTGACATTCAGCGAATGTCCAAATATCTGAGAGTCAGTTTCAACCTGATTTTAACAAGATTGTGTCTTAGTAATTAGATGATGGTCCCATTGCAATTGAATCAATAGGCTCGGATCTTTATAATAAGGACCGCGTTTTCTGGTACCATACTGTTAATCCTTAGTTACGATAGCTCCTTATAAGTCACTCTGTCTAACTGTTCACACCACTGAGTGTTACCAAGCAGCTCGATTTAATCCGACTAAACGCAATAATTGGGCCCAAAGCTTAATGTGACAAGTAAACACGAAGGTAATCGGGTGATCATTGGAGATTAGCGAGCTATGAAAATAGTTGTTATAGCAATAATGGGTATTACTTCACTTTATAGCAACGCTTTTTTCAATTCGTTAGTAGTAGCAAATCGAAATAACTAGTAAGCATCATTTAACATGTGTTGTATAGTCCATATTCCGCCAAAAATACGTACTATTTAACTAACGCAAATATTAAAATAATATACCAGTAATTTAATATTTTTTCTTTACTTCTATTTCTATTTAATTCGCTGAAACATAAATTGTGTTAAAATACAAAATAGATTTATACACTGATATCATAAAAAAAATAAGGTTGAATAAAAAATATTGTAATACATGAACATTATATGCACTGTGTAATAATGAAGTACGCCTATACTGATCATAAGGTGTTAATTTAAACGACAAACCATATCATCTATATTTAATCAGCTTCTAATCCTCTGGCAGGCGTAATTCCATAAATGTTCTTTCACAAAAACTGTGTATGTCTAATTTGGATGACAACTTCACAACTGCCGTACAGTGTATATATACTACAATCTCCACGGTTTGTAGTAAAGTAATGAACACGTGCACCACCTGAATATATATATTACCGCAGCAACCAGGGTCGGAGGTCACTTTGCCTATGACAACAAACGGAAATGACCGGAAATGAACTTATGCGGCCATATACAATATAGTCCTGCAATATATCTAAAAGATAAATGTATCCTTACAATATTCAGGTCCACTATATAGAAGAGAATGATATAAAAGATCGAATTAGATCTAGTATTTAAAAGAAAATTCGATAATTAGCTCTGAGTTGTAATAAACCTAATCGCATGCTTCCCTAGCAACATGTATTCTTACGCGCAGCGATTTGTCCCTTGACAACTACACTTAGACACACACCACACAACGGATTCTTCACTTGACAACTCCGTGATCCAGTGAGAGGTGGCATATAAGTGTTCGGGAGCAAGAAGTTGGTACCTATTCTCCTGTGACACCCCTGCATAGCTTTCGAAATGTTCAAGAATACATTTCAAAGTGGATTTTTATCAATACTTTATAGTATTGGTAGTAAACCATTACAAATTTGGGACAAAAAGGTGAGATAATGAGTCGGTTTGTTTCAACAGTTTCTCCATAGATACAGATGGTGTCAACCGGGAAGCAGATGATTCTTTTGAATAATGAAACCAACGTACCTTTTATAATAACTAGGCAATTAATTTTGTCATCAATTAATTTTGTGTAGTGTTACTTTCATCATTTATATTGATTAAGTGATGTTTTTATGATCAGCACATGTAAGAGTGAAAATGACACTTTTCTGTATTTTCGGTAGTCAATGTTATAATTGTATGGTATCTGTATTGTTATATGTCAAACAAGTAGTGCTATGTTAAATATATCAATCCAAATTTCGATATATCCATTCTATCAATATGATGTATCAAATCGCTGAACAATATTGTACGATTTCTGCATCTAACTTCACGATGTTATTTAGTTGTTTAATAATAACTAATTCTCATATACACATATACTATTGGTTTAAGATATGCTTTCGTCTATTAGGAATGTTTTAGCGTTAATTGTATTTAATAATTTCGAAATATATCGATGGTTGCTATGATGTTTTGAAATTATAGCGACTTGTACACTTTGAGGTGATCCGCCATTTTGGAAAATGACGACCTACTTTCCCCACATGCTCTAACTTTCATCTCGCATTTTCCAGGTTCGAAATGGCCATATCAAACGAATTACAGACAACGACATCCAGTCACTAGTCTTAGAAATTGTAGGCACAAATGTCAGGTATGTATCGTGCTTAAAATTACCGATTATTCGGTAAACAATTTTCCTTTGTACAAGTACACATGTTTCGGACAGATAACTCTTACAAGTCCACATTCTATAGATGCGACATAAAATATTATATTTTCAACTAATCTATTTTAATGCAGTTTACAGAAACTGTAGATCACAATACTTTCAAATTACATGAAATATATTGATCGAACAGTGTTATGATTTTATTGGTTATATACAATCTGTATGAAAAATAACTTGTGTATAAACATAATATCATCTTATATTTTTGTGATGTTAATTGTCATTTTTTCTTTTTTAATCTGTAGCACAACATACATTACGTGTCCAGCAGATCCAAAGAAAACATTGGGTATCAAGTTGCCTTTCTTGGTCATGATTATCAAGAATTTGAAGAAATATTTCACATTTGAAGTTCAGGTAAGCAGTTTTACCTTTTTGTAAGAATTGTATACAGCACTTTAGGTACAATGATATTCTTATTATCACAGATCAAAACTTGAGAAAATATGACATTATATTTTTATATATTTTAAAAATATCTTCTACTAAATTTAATTTTTAACAATACTGTAACACCCATCATAGTTTCATAAATTTGAATCCTGAATTATACAAGGAAAATAATATGGTATTCTATAATTATTTAATTTTCTTTTGAAATGGAATATTAAAAAAATCATGAACTTTACGAAATAGTAAATTAATAATTAAATGCACTACAATAATCAAGTTACTACATTATTAATGTCTTGAATGTTACCTGAGCATTTATTTATTCAATTTTATATGCTTTCAGGTATTAGATGACAAGAATGTACGAAGGCGTTTCAGGGCTAGCAATTACCAAAGTACGACACGAGTGAAGCCTTTCATTTGTACGATGCCCATGCGTTTGGATGATGGCTGGAATCAGATTCAGTTCAACTTGTCTGACTTCACCAGGAGAGCCTATGGAACAAACTACATTGAAACACTTAGAGTACAAGTAAGTATTGTCTGACATTTATCTCAGGCCATGTAATGGATACCTATCAAAATAATAGCTAATGTCGCTGGTTATATCACCCTTGGTTTCTTTGTTTTTGGTAATGGTCAAGTAAAATCTTCAGCGTTTATTCTAAATTTGTATAGTAAACTATTCTACATCATGAAAAAATCTAGACGGTATCTACCTGAAAGTGGTTGGTCTTTAACAGGTATTAATTCTAAAGTAAACATTGTTATATTTAATATTGATATTTAACCCTCGCTGCTTGGTTAATCACAATAACTGCTCTATAGGGCATCTCAGGTTGCAGAAAAGTTAATGAAGTGCAAATTGCATAAAAACAATTTGGGGTTTTGTATTCAATTGCAATATTAAGTTTAACACAGAAAATACATCATGTCCTGTTTGTAATTTCAGATCCATGCCAACTGCCGTATTCGCAGAGTGTACTTCTCAGATAGACTGTACTCCGAAGACGAACTACCTGCAGAATTCAAACTTTACCTCCCAGTTCAAAATACAGCGGGCAAGGCGAAATAACAATTGACATTGGAAGTGACTCATCATTGTAAATATCTTATTGTTACTACTCAAACTGATCAAAATGGAACTACATTTACAGTGGATATTTGAAGCTAATGTGGAGGCATAGACATGCCACGTCTACAATATATTTTTAAGGTAAATCGGGGGAGAAAAAAAAAGAATAATAGGAATGCTTGTTGTCAGTGACTTCTCTGAGCACAAAGATGTCACGTATGAAATTGGAAATTATATTTCGTTTTTTTTCTGGACGATACCCAATCGGCAATCATGCAGGACATATTCAGGTGGTCCCCCCCCCTCACCATGTTGGAACACAGATTGTGTGGCTTGAACCTTGAGGTTTGGTTTCCGAGTGTGCCACTCGAGAGAAGGTTCAACGGATTCAGCCACAGGGGGGGAAAAAAAGAGTTCGGATTCCAAGTTTCTAGGACTGTTCAAACATTTTTCATGTGTATAAACTTTCATCGGATTTATATATTGTTACATTTTGAGGTACAGAATGAGCTGCTAGGACCCATTGCAATATGCCAATGATTTCTTAGTCCATGTTTTAATGCTTGCTTATTGTTCCCAGTATCTCATTCTGCAGCCAGGTCATTGTGGATTTATCACATGTACAGACTGCCACCATCTCCATTAGGCAAGATGAAAAGATGTATCTGCATTTGGAGAAATTGTCAACTTTGTAATGTAAATACCACTTCCATAGTAATAAAATGTTCTATTGCCATATTTATTGGATGTCTGTTTCTTATTTCAATGTGCACAAATGTTGCAATTGCATACATGTATCCTAGTACTGCTAGTAGGCCGTGGAGTCTATGATGAAGACTGGTATTAATTGTATTATATTTTACATGAATTTTCCTCTAAAAAATATCCAATTCCACTAAGTTTATTATTACAAAATGTTTAGTTAAATAAGACAATTGCACAAGCGGGTCAAGTTCAACTGTTACTTGTACTATAGTACTATTGTTGGGATTTTTGTTTTCACAGAGATGCTAGAGATGAGATTGCATACCTACACATTCCTACACAACAAAAAAAACATGAAACTTTACCAACATTTTCCAAAGCTTCTTAATTTTCATGTTTATTTTTTGTTTTAAAAAAAATAGTGCAAGGATAGCCTGCTCGTGTACAACAGTACTGGTTAATTTCTATATAAAACAAACTGGATCAAGTGACTTAATTGAATACTACTGTCTGGAATGGCCTTTTTTAAATGGTCACATGAATAGTCTAGAGTAGCCCTAGATTCCCAATGCTCTAACAACAGCGGTAACTCTCCAACTCATTTCTATTTAGGACTCAAACGGAGTGTGTGGTTGTGAGTGTTCCGATGGGAGAGAAAGTATATTCCCATTAAATTATATAAACCTATCCTAGACCAAAACCACTTTTATCGCTACACGCATATGACGATAAAATGAAATCCGCTTTATTATCTGTCCTACGGTGATTTACACTACTGGTACTTTACAATCGATGAAGCAACGTGGAATTCGATCGATAGGCTACTCTGATATACATGCCTACCTACTACAGTGTAGGCATCCTCGATACGCAGCTCAGTAACTGCTCATCAAAAGCCCCAGGTAGCGGGGCGAGGGTTAACTTTTAAATGGTTGAGTAGCCTATATATATATATATGCAATGCAGCATGTGGCAGATTTATGTAATATGTTCTCCATCTTGCCATGTAATAATAATATCCAATAGAATATAAAACTTTGTCTACATAACAAAGAACTGAATTACTTACTTACCAATAGTTAAATAGTTAAACACGATGCTACGGATGTAGCTTAAGATAAAACATCCTTATACAAATGTCTATCATTCCAGTCAAGCTAATACTGTCGCTACTTGACAATACTAGGAGTATCCGTAAAATTATCAAATACTATAAAATACTAGTCAGCCTGTACAGCATGTATAATTATCGTAGCATCCAGTATGTGTGAACAATATTTTACAAGGTATTATTATTGTTAATCAAATATATTATTACTGCAACTGGTAGTCACTTCAACGAATACTAGTGGGGTAAAACAAATAGGCCTAATAGTAGGCCCTACTGTACACGAACAATCACAATCCATACACATACTCTCACTCTTTCTTCCCTCCCCTCTCTCCCACCCACCCCCTCTCTCTCTCTCTCTCTCTCTCTCTCTCTCTCTCTCTCTCTCTCTCTCTCTCTCTCTCTCTCTATCTCTCTCGATCTATTTACTATTGTAGTATGTAATACAATTTGAAATATCAATGTTTATATTGACTTTGCGTATATATGCTGTACTTTTCTTTGAAAATGTTTCAACAAAGCTTGCAAACTCCACCGCAGCCTACTTAATTACCAATGATCAAAACGCTGTAGTCTACAAAATCCATCCCATCAAACGTTATTTCATAGAAATGATAATAACTTCATTGCAATTTAATTTTCCTCACGCTTCACCAAGCAGTTTTCCATTATGATAAATAATTGATCGCATGCGTTGCTTTAACATGGTCATCTCCAGATAATGAGAATACCGTTTCTGTTATGGCATTGATAAAAACAGCAGCAGCTAGTGTATCGACTGATACAAGGCGGTTGCCACACTCGTCAACTCCTTCCACAGTGTAGACTATTAATTAGCAATATCTCCGCACTTGGCTACATGCAAATTTATCACCGAGGGTGGCGTCTGTTAGCCTTGGCAACGTCACTCGTAGTATATGCTCGCCTTCAAACATAGGGCGGTGTATCCAACAAGGCAACGCTGATACAATTCTTCAAACAAGTGATGAGTATAGATATAGATTAGTAAAACAAGGAAATGTCCGCGTTTGTTGAACTAAAAGCAATGGAATGTCGTTGTCTTTGAATGAGAATCGAGCATGCGTATAAAATGTATTATCGTATCGTAGGGATCATTATATCGACAAGATATTTGGATACATGTATTGAACTTGTACAGACATTCGATCGTGGAGTTAATTAAAAGAACATGTTAGTATAATTATAGCATAGAAGAAATATAATTTAAAATAAGGTGATGAAAAAAAGGTTTTATAAAATAATAATAATAATTTGTCATGTAATATTTCACGGTATCTACCAAACTCAACACATGGAGAAGTATTATAATGTATTATCGCTATAAGATTATTATTTTTAGGCTCCCAACAAAGGGCACTTTAGAAGCGCGGCGACCTATTATATCCTATATACTAGTAGATGATTGACCTAAAGAACTTGTCATGGACATGTGTAGCAGCTAGGTCACGGGTCGGGAAACCACAGCTGAGCGTATTTCGACGCGTTATGAAATACATTGCACTAGTTCATCAGGAAGTTGTAGTTCACACGCGAGTATATAAAATACATCTCACATGTATTCACAGAAATCCATCGACGGGTAGTAGTCTAAGTAGACCGTACAGGCTGGAAAACCCGTAACCAAGGAAGCTACGAATTGGGGGGAAAACGTTCTTCTCTGTTGCTAACAACGAAGTGAGTTCAACTGAACTCGACCGTACTTAGACCAGCGGCACTAATCAAAAGTGTGTCTGTATATACAACGACATTTCAAGCGTCCATTACACCTAGAACTGTTTTATTTCGTTGAAGAGTGTCTTTGTTAGTTTGGGCTACGAATCACGTGACATTTGCTGCTGCACTGTAATATGGCCGCGCCCATCAAACAGGAAACAATATCATCAGACGAAGTAAAATCTGCAATTCTACAAAAACTTGAAGGACATTCTTTATTAAAAGCTGTATGTGATCACTTAGGATACCTGGATAAACCGTACGACAGGGATAAAGAGAATGAACAGGCCGCAGAGTAAGTAGATAAGTAAAGTATACAAGTTGTTTACGGAAACGGGTGATGTCACGCCCACTATTAGTAACTTTGTAAATTATGTAATAATAAAATTGGTGTTATTATTCAATGAGGTTATTATAAGTGTGTAAGATCAATTACTTCGTACATGAGGGATCGCTAATAAAGTCTTTCTTGTCATTGTTAACTGCACTATAGACTAAACAATAGTAACATATGCTACAGTTTATATGATTTATTTGTTTTAAATGTAGCAAACTTTTATTACACTTTTTAACATGATGTAAAAAAATTGCAAATAAATAATTGCAAGCTCTAAAAAATATGACAGTCACATCGTCTGCTCACAGGTATGTTTAGCATCATAAATCATGTGACTTCAATGGAATGTCTCTTGTCGATTTCAAAATATACGGGATCCCGTTTGGGCCATTTCTTATATTCATCATAAAGTGTCTCATTGAAATGACAATTTTAGTATTTCTATAGACAAAATTTACTTTCCAAGATATTTTAGTATTAATTTCGTCATTTTTGTTATTTTACAGATTTCATCTCATATTTATGTTAATATTTCTATTTAAGGGAAATTGACAGTATTTGAACTATTTTGTGGTTTATTTTGCGCTTTGGAATATTGTTAAACAATTTCGAAAAATCTTCGAATTTTGTTCCAACTTGTCTGTTTAAGACATTTTTGCATTTACCACAGAAAGGGGTATACGTCAGTATCATGGGTACCGAAGTGATGACTTCGCTTGGGGCAGTGTATTGTTAAAATAGCGATAGCAGTGTTTTGTGATAAAAGCACTAGGAAGTGACTTTTCTTTACGTTTAACATTAGAATTTCGATACCATTGTAAATGGATTGCATGCAGCTTGCCTCGAACCTTAATACCATGAAAACCGGTCACTTAATGGTATGCACATTCTTATAAAAGGACACAGATGATTTTCCCTATGCCCATTATTATTATTGCTCATATGTAATAAGCTATATTTGTAAGAATCTGAGATTTCAGGAATGAAAAGCCACGCAAACCCATCCTTTTAACAGCCAATGGTAAATGTTTGTTTACAAACTGGTGTTTATATTAGTCACATTGTTAAAAGAGTACTCTGAGATTGGTCCACGCATTCCACGGTCAGGCGGATGAGTGATCACATGCTCATGCGGTCACCTAGCCGACTGCCCAGAAAATGAGCTGATTTATTGATAACAGATCATTTGGAAGGACATCAATCACTGTACACGGTGTAGGATCTTTAGGGTTATGCAATATGAATTTGGTGTTTGAGTCACTAACATCCATCAAATGCCCTGGCATATATGCTTATTTGAACTCTATCTTTGGCCGGTGAGGCTATGATGAATATATATTAAAGGCATACAATCACATATTTGTTTACATATTTCATGGCCAAACATGGCCAGCTACATTTTCCGCATATCCCACTGGTTTTCAATATTTTCATATTTTATTATTTTAAAATATTTATAGCTATATTGGTACTGGTCAGTAGTCGTGGAAGTTTATTTTGAACATTTTCAGTTATTAGAGTTGTCTGCCTTAGTCTATTAGACTATAGAAAATTGAGATATTACAGTACATTACCAATTGATTATTCAGGTTTTACGGGAAATGTAAACTGCAATGGAATTTCATCTATCCTACAGCGGTGCACAGATATTTATAATGGTTATCATTGGTTAGATTGGTTTTGTTTCTCCACATGGTTTGTGACATGTTTAATTTCACTATATTGTTAACACAGGTTTATATTTACATTGGTTGGAAAGGTTTAGTGTTAACATGGCTAAACAGTCTTATCATGATTATGTGTTTAGTTTTACTACGTTAGACTGGTTTACTTTATCCATGGTTACACTGGTTTAGTATTACTATGGTTACAATTTGTTTATTGGTTACAAATATAAATTTATATGTAGTCCATTTATAAAGTGCATGACTTCATGCTTATGCTTGCTCAGAACGCTAAACGCTATATTATTATAATATTATTTACCCCGGTCAATTGATCACTGTGCACTCATTTCATCATCCAACCCAAGCAGCCATTTCAGGAACAGGTTAACATTCACAACTCTTCCTACTGGGTACCCATTTTACAGCTGGGTAGACTAGAGCAGTGTGGATCTAAGCATTGCTCTGGAGTGCTACACAGTGGCTTGAGCTATAGGCTTCGAAACCGGGACCTCTAGACCACCATGCTAATTATCATTAATAATGATTCTATAATTTTACCATTTTAGTACATTTGTTTAGTTTTACCACAGTTATACTGGTTTAATTCCACTATGCTAAATTTGCAAATCGTTTTCGTTTTACTAATAATATTTCTGATTTTTACTTTCAGTTGGTTGGACTGGGCTGTTCGCATTCCGTATCTCAAAGTAATTAAGTCTGCAATTCCAGTCGGAATACTACCAAACAGTTACCAAGGCAACCTAATTGATGTCAAAGCATTCGCAAGACATGGACCAGATGATGAAATCTATGACAACAACAGGTCAATTAGAGAAAAGGTAATACGAATGTTTATCGAGCGAGAAACAGATTCCAGGGTGTTCGTCATTTCCCAGTGTATGTCAGACATTTCACAGCAATCCACTCTGGAGATAATAACATGTGTGATCAATTGATTGAATTAGGCACACAGTGAGTGAGCTTCATCGATTCCTGTTTACCGTTCCTGTTTGCTATTCCCGTTTGCTATTCCTGTTCATGTAATACATTGCAATATAATGCTGGATATTACCAGGATATTTTATATAATTAGGCCAAGGTTATTTGATTCCCTGGTTTACAGATTTTTCTGTGATAATATTGGCTCGGGCGGTCAAAAATATAAATAAATATAATTTGATATTTTTGCCAGTCATCTGGGTCCAATATAAAAATTAAAATAATTGGAGATTATGAATGGTCTGTTTTTGGCAGCAGACATTGATTGTAATAATTAAAAACTGTTTCCAGGAATATGAAATTGGAACGTTACCGTACTTGTACCAGTGATGTTTTTTTTCATAAATGCAAGGTTCAGCGACATTAAACTCCATAATCACTCACTCATACAAGGTTTAGATTGCTGTTTATTAATTATATATCCAAATTATTTTAAATAAACTTTTTTTTAAACAGTATTTATTTGCAAAATTGTCTGACATTCATGAATAGCCAACTTAATTGGCTATCTGAGCATGGCAATATTTTAGGTCAGTAACCTAATTTTGATACACTAGAGCTAAGTCTTTACTTCCTGCCAAAATGTGACACTTGTGAGAATGTTAGGATATAAACATGGCAAGGAAACTATATATGAAGTATATCATAATTAGTAGATATAGATAGATTATATATTTTTATTTTTTATTTTATTTTTTTATTGGGGTTTTAGAACCGCTTTCAAGATTCTTTCACTTATATCACAGCTTGTCAGTTTAGTCCAGGAGGAAACCCGCAACATCCGTAGTGCTAAATGTTGCAGTAAACCTGCGAGCACCGGCTGGTACTGAAATGACCATGGATGATAATTGCATTGCTACTCTATCGCGTCAGAAAGGTAATTTCTGCGAACATCCCGGGGCGGGATAATGGATTATTTAAGTTAGCCACTAACAATTGATGCTGTATTACAAGGAATTTAACTGGATGTCATGAGATGTTGGTGTTGCAGAGTAATTGGAAACAAACCAAAAGTTAATTTTAATTTTGATTTGTCATTGTAACATCTGTGAAACACTTAAAAAATTATTGGTTTTATTTACTAGGCCATAGTTATTTCATTCCCTGGTTTACAGATTTTTCTGTGATAATTTTGGGTCTGGCAGTCAAAAATATACATAAGTATGATTTGACATTTTGGCCAGTTGGTCAGGTCCAATATAAAAATAATAATAATTGGAGATTATGACTGGTTAGTTGACAGAAAATAAATGTAATTGTCATAAATACCAGTGCATATATGTTGTTCAGATTTGAATGTACAATTATTTTCAAAGCACTGCTTGTCAATAGCAGTAATTGTTATAAATTACTACATATTTACCAATAAGGCCCTGGTTTACGGATCCACCGACCCAATTTTTTCCATTTGGGAAAATAAAAATAATAATTTTTATTATATTCTGCCAACAGTGTATGTATCTTTAGAAAATGTGCTGAATCTCGTACTAGTATTTTTAAGATTTTTTTAGTAACATACTATATATTGAATTCATATATATCTCTAACTTCAAATATTAATATATTCAGTATCTATCTAGCATTGTAATATAATTTATTATTTTGTGTAGGTTGCTAGAGGGAACTGTTTCATGCACATTGAAGATGGACCTCACAGAGGGACAACCTGCATACTTCATGCCATGAAGAAATTTACTGGAGGCCTTGGTGATGACGACGATAGGGAAAAGGGAGATAACTTCACATGGAAGAAATATTTCACCCAGGTACTTGGGGATGAATGGGAACATATTTGTAAATAGTCAATTCATACTTTTGGAATATTTATTCCATCATACACATTATGGCCCCGAGATTATGAAATGTCTTTGAGTCCTATTCAAAAAGTTTCGTAATCGTGGGGCCTTGTGTACAGTAATTTTGTGAAATTAATGTTAAAATCCCTGCTAAGCCAATCAATTTAGAATTATCTATTTTCAGCCAATCGAATCCACACACAGTGTCGTGGTCACCAGAAAGGCCAATGGGGAGGCAGCACATCTGAGCTGTGCTCTGATTGGTGGACAGTATGTTCTATGTGGGGGGTCCAAGAACGTTCATCTTCTGTTCAGGAGGAAGTGTAAGTTTAATTACATCAGATTGTGTCGGTAAATGATACGTTATGGGTGATCAATGGATGTGCATAAACATTAGATGCACCATTGTCACCACCATCGGTAGATCATACGTTCGATAAATGGCAACTTTTCATTTTGGAAGATATAGTTAAGGTACAAAAGATGGTGAATATTGGCGCCAATGGATCACCCATCATGAGATAGTTAATACAGTGTTCCCTCAATGTGACAACCTTCAATGCTCAGTGGATTTGGATAAAATGCCGGTTGGGCTTGTTTTTAATATTCAACAATTTCTCTTCATTCAAACATTCTTTTTAGCCACCAACTACGTGATCTATTTATTTTGACATCTTTTTTAGCCTACTCTTAGAATACATTGTATTATGATTTTTTAGATTTTTTAGTCAATTTCAGTATAAGGCTGGACCAGTATTATATTGGTGTTATAAAAGTATGGATTTTCTTTGTGATTGTGATACATATTGTTTAGGTGTGGCTGTACCAAGTGTCTGTGTTTTCAGTGGACATCAAGAGATACCCAGAAGACAGATTCCGTATTGCGCGTGAAGTATGCACCACCGTTATGGATGTCCTCGAGCAGATGGACTCAGCAGATCGGCAGAAGTGAGAACAAGCATGTAGATATTTAGTGTTTGTGTGAGGCGGGTGGTAGCACAATTGTAGAATGTTGGACCAGAGCCAAAGGACCTGGGTTCAAATCCAATCCTGGGAGCCCAGCATCAATGTCCGTAAAAGTGTAGTCACCATTCCAAGGGAGATAACTCTCATTTTTATTTTCTGACATTTTCTGACATGATCATGTCTGTACTGTGGAAATGCAGTTATCAACCTTGGTCTGTCAGTACCAGCTTGCATGTTTACTGCAACATTCAGTACTCCGGATGTTGTGGGTTTCCTCCTGCCCTAAACTGACATGCCGTGATATAAGTGAAATAATCTTGAAAGCGGATCTAAATCCCAATTTAAAAATAAATAAATAAAATATTTCTGTAATAGGTCCATGTCAATTATGGGATTCGAAACCCAAGTCGGAAAGTGAAAGACATTGTGACCATGAATTACTAGCTTCACTTGTCAGTTTATACTATATCAGAATTTAAATATATATTTATTTTTATATCCATTTCCATGAACATTGTCAAATGAAATCAATGGTATATATACAAAGTGTTGCCAAAGCAGTCAATTTTGAGACAGAAATATTCTTACAAGGAAATGGCCTGATCTCAAAATTTACTTCAGACATGTTTTTATTTGACAGATTACTGAAGTTCTTGTGCATGAGTCACTTCACAGCAGTATTTGAGATATTAGCTCCTCATCATCAGCATGTAGAAGATCTCTCCTATCTATCTAGGTACGTACTATTTAGGACTGAGAGCGAGAATCTTCAGCAGATCCACAGATTTTGAGACTCCAGTGTCGGTAGTTGTAAACCATGCCGTGGCCTGTGGGCCCTGGATCCCAGCTGTTTTAACTGAAAACACCATTTCCCATTCTCCTCCATGCATATGCAGCAGGAAATGGGTAACCAGTAGGATGAGATAGCAACCCTTTAGCACTGGAAGCAACAGCTTGGATTGTATTCTTACTATGGAGTAATAAAATGTTGAAAAATATCAAAATGAAAGCTAGGTGCTTTACAAATGCTTTATCTATTATATATATTTTTTATTTATTTTTAAAATTTTTTTATCATTATGATAATTGTCATCATCATCATAATCATCATCAACATCATTCATTATTATTATTCAAACAATATGAGAGTCTTTGACCAGCAATGCACTTTTCAAGATGACCACTGTCCAGAGCCAGACAAGTCTTTGTAGCGGAGTAGCTCTTCTGGACTTTGTATGGATGTCTATTTTACACAAGTTCCTCCTGTTTTCTTCCAGCCCACAATTACAGTTTATTGCATGGACAAGCACAGACCTGGAACCTTCCAAAGACAGGCAGTTGTTCACCATTCCCCCACACGTCGGCATAGAGGTACATTGTCTTTGTTTTGTTTATCAGTCTGTACTTTTTACTCTGTTTTAACCTGCTACACTTTGTATTATTTATCAGTCTGTACTTTTTACTCTATTTAAACCTGCAATATTTTGTAGTATTTATCACTCTGTACTTTTTACTCTGTTTAAACCTGCAATACTTTGTATTATTTATCAGTCTGTACTTTTTACTCTGTTTAAACCTGCAATACTTTGTATTATTTATCAGTCTGTACATTTTCCTTTGTTTAAAGCTGCAATGCTTTGTACTGTATTATTTATCAGTCTGTACTTTTTACTCTGTACTTTTTACTCTGTTTAAACCTGCAATACTTTGTATTATTTATCAGTCTGTACTTTTTAGTGTTTAACCCTCTCCCTGCTGAAGGCAACCAGAGATACCCTAAAGAGCAATGACTGTGCCTAATCCAACAGGGGGAGGGTTAAATCTGCAATGCTTTTTATTATTTAGCAGTTTGTACTTTTTACTCTGTTTAAACTATTCTGTGATTATAGTATACTCTTGAATGAGTTTCCAATAGTTCACATCAGGATAACCACTTCATTGGAGTGTCATTAGATCTTTGGATGGAGAGTACCATACCCGAAAGAAATTATTTTATATTTTTTATTAGAGATTTCCAATATGGCCACCACATAATAACAATCAGTGACTAATAATTATGGTGATTATGCTTTCCGGTGTATTTTTAATAATTCCATTCCATTCTACAGGCTGTAGAACTGTAGAATGATAATTTAAGTTTAAATTCATATATATTTACAAGGAATATATGTATTTTCAGATTGCAAGAGCGCTAGGCCTCCATACTGTAGACTATGATGTGATACCACCTACAGCAGTGGAACAGAGAATGGTTGAGGTGAATATATAATATTTGATTTGCAATACTGCTATATATTAAAACTATCTAATAATTTGTATTCTAATAATTTTCAACAATTAATATTGAGTGATTATGGGGGCCATGTCAGTAAGAGGAAAACCTTTGTAAGTCATTATATTTCACAATGACTTGCACTGGTTGTCAGGCTGTCATTTCTTTATCTATTTGATGATCACAATTAAACTGAGATATGAATTATTTGGACTGCTTCAGATTCGAGAAGGCTACAACTATGAGGGGGAAGTGTTGTATTTTCTGGACTCTTCAAGCTGTGTTATTGGATTGCTCAAGAAAAAAACAATATGGTGGCCATTTTTATTTCATAAAATATAATATATAATCATTATTAAGTGTCGTTTTAGATACCATTATCATAAGTTAACTTAATACTGTAAATTTATCCTATGTAAATGGTATCTAAAACGACACCTAAAAATGACATGTGATAAATTTACAGTATTAGGTTAACATGTGATAAATTTACAATATTATCCAAATAATTTATTAACATTCTTTTGGGTTAAATCCATATCCTTCCATATACCATTATCAAATATATAAAACAATCCCATACTACTTTTGAGTAGTCATCATCTTCCGAAATCATCGTATTTGGGTGAAAGATTCCTGTTTTGATGTAAAGCAAGACCTCACTTCTTCTCAAGAGGTACAGGGTTCTTGAAAAGAACATCATATACTGAATCTTCAGCGCTTCTGTAAATGAATTTTCATTGTATTTACAGGTATATTATTTGTCGAGCTATTCGAGAGAAAGTACGGGTTGCGTGTCAGATGTGCAAGAAAAACAGCAGTACATTCCAGATCTCCAAGTGCATAACAAAGGTATGTGAACACCGTTTCATAAATACATTCAATATGAATTTCATGGTCAACACATTAAAGGCATACAGTCACGGTTTGTTGACATATTTCATAGTCAAATGTATTTTACCCCTGAAAGTATGTGCATTTGATTTGTCTACACAAGTATATTGTAATCCCTGGGGTAAAAGTAAAAGTTGCTAATTTCTGAAGGAATCAACAGTAAACCGATTGCCTTAATTTCTTCGTCGCACTGATGAAACCTGTTTTATCGAAACTAAACCAAAAAAAAATTAAGTTCTGAAAGAGGCATTCTTACTTTAATTCTTTATTTATTTTGTTGTAAACAGCTGGAGATTCGTATCAGTGAGATTAAAGTGTGGCTAGGAATGGATGAGGAGAGTGTAGCGAAATGGAAGGTGAGCTTTCCATCAGTACAGCTCACTACATTAAAACCATGTTGAAGGGGGACAACCAATGGAATTTCGTAGAGGTTAACATAATATCAAAATATTATTCATATCTTGTATATTAATGAATAGTTCAGGGGTTTTTCAACGATATTTATTTGCAAAGTCTTCCGGGATTCATGAACAGCCAAATTAATGGCTATCTGAACATCTCCCGGTTAGTTGGATAGTAGCTTGAGATTCCTCTAGTCTTCCCTTTATATATGGTCATTTCCATATATAAAAAGTAGCTTATGGTCAGCAGGGAAGGGTAGAAGAATCTCAGTCTAGTTGTATAGTTGCTACATGTTCTTGTCCCACCATAAACAGTTACTAGTAATCACAATTTTGCTGAAATGCTGAATGTTACTTAACCCTCTCCATGCTGGAGGCAACCAGAGATGCCTTAAAGAGCAGTGTGTGTCTAATCTAGCAGGGAGAGGGTTAATGCCATTCTGTTCAGTAATTACATGACATATTTACTTGCAGCAACTTGGTGTTCGATTCCTACGATGGATGGTGCAAGAGATCGAGGCAGACAATGTCACAGTGGCAGATATTTCAGACCAGTTTCCAATTTTATGGTCAGTTTTGTTTGCTTTTCTGATATTATTGTAATATTATTTAGATAATATACTACTCACAATTTGATAAGGATCATAGAATTTTTTTTATGGAATTTTTTATGCACAATATATTGTCAAAATGACATTCAATCAAACATAAAACACATGTGCATGTGCATTTCATGACACTAGATGAGCGTGCAGCCTCACTTTTCCTGCTTTCATGTACACTTCATGGTTCATCTCACACATGTGGGTTGGTTATTGTTGGAAATTGAGAACTTCCGAGACAGTTTGCATTA
>JAUTBT010030980.1:0-18876 GCA_032361225.1 Lepetodrilus schrolli | reverse complement strand
AGTAAACTTGCGAGCACCGGCTGGTACTGACAAGACCAAGGATGATAACTGCATTGCCACTCTACAGACATCGCATCGTATCAATATCGCATCAGGCTTCCGGGGCGGGATTTGAACCTGGAACCGTTGGCTCCAAAGTCCAACATTCTACCATTGCGCTACCACCCACCCTTTGGGTTATATCTATATGTAAGATCTAGTGATAATATTAAACAAAACAAATTAATTAACATAGGGACCCATCGAAAACATTAAATAGATAGGTATATCACTCACTCCGACAAACATGTACAGTAATGATTTCCCGACAGACTCGTACGTTTAAATGATCATGTCACTACAACGAATTGGGAATATTTGCAGAAAACCAGGACTAGCAAACAGTAGTTATGTCATTATTTATGACACAAATTGACAAGTTTATGTACATCTTAAATGACACATGTGAACAAAATTCACATTGCATGATATATAGAGATTACATTACCATTGTCTTTAGATACAAAATCTTACATTTGGAAAGTAAGTTATGTATTATGGTCAGCAAAGCTTATCCAAAGTACATGATAGTGACAGTATCTAAAGACATTTGGGTAATAATCTCTATCTACGTATCGACGGTGACTGAGTGAGTGAATTATTGTTTTACGTCACAACGGGAATCTTTCACCCATACGTGACGTTGAATTAATTAATTATGCAATATGAATTAGTTAGTATGAAAAGCAGCATGAAGAATGTGCCAAAAAAGGTTTGATTAAAAGTGAAATATATGATTGAACAAATGGAATGATGAAACTGAATTGGAATAAATAGTGTGAATACAATAGAATTAAGTATGCAATGGTGAAAGATTAAAACTTATGATACAGACCAATTTCTTTTTAAAATAATAGGATGAGATGCCCAGGAACCTGGGTGAAAAGATGTTTGAGGTTTGGCGAGAAGTAAAACCCGGCACGCTGGGTTGCAAAGTCAGTTTAGGGCAGGAGGTAACCCGGACTATCACCACTCGCAGGTACTGGTACTGACGAACCAAAGATGTTAACATGGTTAATGGTAGTACTCATGAATACTAGAGTTTAGATACTGCATGCTATTATGATCATGTCAGAAGGGCATCTTCTGCAAACATTGATGCAGTTCCAATGTGTGGATTCAGGCCTAAGTCGTAGTGCAAATGGACAAACTTTACCTTACCACTTGAAATTTCCAGTTAGAAATACCATGTATAGCAGTATCAGATATTTACTTATACTGTATATGCTCAAATGAGCAACAAGCATCTGATCATCCAATATTGACATCTCAAATATTCATATCAGAAATCATTTTTGACATATTAATTTATGAATGCTTCAAAAATTAATAATACAGTTAACCATTCAATCGATACCATGCTCATAATATGGGACAATCATAAATTCATTGAACGCTATATATATCACAACGCTATATATATCCACAATCGCTATCACCAAACAGCAAGCTCAAAATAAAAATAACATGCTGAGCAATCTCCTTTCTAAATAATATCTGTGTGACAACTAATGAACTACCTCTACATCTGACACGTCTAACTAACTTTGTCAACCACATTGGTTTACACCACACATTCATGGTAAAAGGCTTAAAATAGATATAGTAGTATTAAAAAGACTTAAAATAAATTTGGTAGTATTAAAAAGGCTTAAAACAAATACAGAGGAAATGGAAAAAGTGGACTTGTAAACATTGCACACATACCAACTTCAACATCTTTCAGTCTTTGTTTGTCTTTGTGCGACGGAATGCAAGAATATTGAGTTACTGGCTTAGGACATGTATGAGGTGACAACTGAACTTAACCAGTAAACTTGAGTAAAGACGAATGTTGCACAATGTGTACAGTGACTCAGTGATTTGTATTTTATTAAAGCATGTATGTAGGACAACTAAATACTAGGGCTGGGTATTGGTGGAACAAATCTGATACGATCATTTAATAGTGTATTCAATAAAATCCTGTGTTCAATCGGTAACAAATACGTTTCTTAAGTTTATATGAAGATATATATAGTTTTATACGGAACTGTTTTACGAAACATAGTGCTCAATATTGATGGACTTACTAGTATAATGGTAAACTTACCGTAGTTATGTTTGAAGTATTATAAAGTACATGTAAACAGTATCCATATTAAGTACATATGATATGAAACGTAAGTTTTTTAAAAAAAAGCATACCCTTGCCGTACCAACACATGTATGATACTGTATCAGTATATTGTATCAGTAATCAGTATATTGTATCAGTATATTGTATCAGTATATTGTATCGGCAGCAAATACCTGTACGAACCGGTAGTCGGTATATTGGTCCAGCCCTACTAAATACTATTCAATTCATGACATCAAGTAAACCACTTACTGGTAATCATAATTTAAGCATGTTTGATAAATACATAAAGTGGCATTAGTGTGCATTTCTTGAAGTACTTTGTACATGATCATCAAAAGTTTTTAATATTGCTATGCGCAAACTAATCATGGAGGGGAAGGCATGCTGATTGAAAAACATTATGTACCATTCTAGTATCATTATAACCTAGAACAGGGCAACTAAGATAGGCTTCAGCAGAGAGAAGGTTAAATTAAACACATGTAGTTACAAATTATTAAATGCAATGAAATTACATTCATTAGTTTTACAAAATCAGGAACTCTGAAATGTAACAATTGTGATCTATAACACACACATATATATTATGGTGCACAGTAAATAAGAGTTTACTTAGTGTCCTATATCTCTCCATGCAAACATCATGGAATACAGGTGTCAATCTAGGCTTATTATTCACAAAGAGTTAAGAGGAACAGACAAGACCCCTCGGAGCACTAAGGGTATCATAATACATCAGGACTCAATTTAGCGACTGTACATGTACATTATAGTTCAAGGCCAGGGTCGGCCATGCATGACATGTACACAGTGGCATGGAGACATATAATGTTTCAATGCAGCGTTGAACCTTGCAATATGAATGTATTGGTCTTCGACATACCCATAACATACTGTATTATATACCGAATACCCGAAGGATATTCATGTCCTGATAAAAGGCAAGGAAATAATTTATAGACTCTGATTTACTATGAATAAATAAAATATTGATAGAGCTGCTTATCGTATGATCAAAATCTGATAACTGGTTTACCTGGTGCTGTAAGTTGACATGACCACTGTGACCTGACGATGACCTCGTAGTCAACATAGTAGTGGGCAGAGATGACCATATTTTAATATTTGTAATAGTAGTAGTGTTAGTGGTGGTAGTGGTAGTGGTAGTGGTAGTGGTAGTAGTAGTAGTAGTAGTAGTAGTATACTTCTTTTATCTGTTCATAAATAATAATAATAAGTGACCATGTTCAATGATTAGAGTTATCCCCCTTAATCTATTAGACTATAGAAAATTGAGATATTCCAGTACATTACCAACTGATTATTTGGGATTTACCAGAAACGTAAACCTCCAATTCGGTCCAAAATGACAACTTAATCTCTGATTGTATGCTTTTAACTCACATATTGCACTTTTATTCCATGGGGAAATACATCACGAATTACCACACTTGGCATGCCATCTAATGTGATGACATGCAAAGCATTAATTTGTGATGTCATACACATTATGACGTAAAATAAACTAATGGGCGTGGCCTATATACTAGGGCTGTAGAGCGCCGTGTAGATGAGTGTTCTTTACCTGGCAGAAGGAACTATACTCTGTCGCTTACCAGTAAAACGCTACTTTGTTTCCCAGGCCACGCTGGATGTTTCTATCAAGCATGTTATAGCTGATGTTAGTTTTTGCACCTTCCAACCACTTGATGGAAATCGGCCCTTTTGCATGATCGAAATTGTACTCAAAAAACTTGCCGCTCGGGGGGGATTTCCAATAGAATTCTTTGGTAATAACTTTCCAGAATCCTTCTGGATCCTCCACGGACTTCTTGTACATTTCATTGTATTTCTCCATGCTCTGGACATGTGCATGCTTCTGTAATTCACTTGGAGGTTGGAAAAGACCCTCCATTTCCACCGAGTTTTGTTCATCCGCCATCTTCGGCCGTGATCCTAACTATAAAACGCACCAACTGTAGAAGATGTTATCCGTCATTTCATTGGTCAGATAAAAATGCACCGCTGTAATCTATTGGCTAAAATTAATCATAGCACCTGTCGTATGACAAAGGAAACATCATTTCTTGTGTTATCTATGAAGAAACAACACACTCACTAATCACTTAGTCTAGTTAATCAGATTATCTAAAGAATGTACAAAAATGTTAAATGTAATGTCTATTAGTTCATAAGTATGAATGGAAAGCAAAAGTAAACTGTAAAACGTAAAACGTAAACTGGTAAATATTCGAGAATCACCCCCACCGGACCACACTTTTTTTGCGTGTTTTTTGGGTGCTAATATATATATCAGGGAATTGTAATTTGTTATGCCTACATTTTAAATTTTTCGGGAGTAAATCCCACTGGATAACGGGTGCGAAACATGTTCATTTTTATTCTGTAGACACCAGGAAATCGTTTATTATTTTTTTTATATTTTTTTTTAATTACCGGTGCTTAAACTTGAGTGCTAAAATCTGTCAATATCTTTACCGATACCAGGAAATCGAATTTTATAATGCCTACATTCCAGGCAGCAGCACCCCAAACCACACAAACAATAACATTGTGATTATTTTTCTGTAGATATCAGGAAATCGTACTTTGTTATGCCTACATTTCGATACATTTACCCCACTAAATAACGCATGCTAAAAATGATAAGTTTTGTTCTGTAGATAGCAGGAAATCGTATTTCATTATGCGTATATTAAAAATGTTCCGAAAGTATTCCTCGGTCGGAACCAGTAGATAACTAATAATTGCACAGACCATCGACATACGCTATCATATCTATATCTTAGTACATTAATATTATCATATAACATGAAGGATAGTTCGTTCACAAATATGCCTACTAGTATACAGATTGAGAATAATCTTTCTTTTACTCGGGTATTACGTTACGATAGCCCATGTGCATTGTCTTTGGCGCAGCTTACTATGCGCAGTGTACGCTGTTTTGGTCATATATATTTATCACCCAATACTGTCTTTTCGCAGTAGATATCGCTTTCAAATAACAAGCGATATCTACAGCGGGAGATATCGTTTGACCCAATTCGTGCTTTATTTGATTGTTTATTTGATTGTTCTACCATTGTGATGTTATGCTGTAGATATCGCTCGACCCAAGTATTCTAAAAAAGAAAACGAGATTGAATGGATTATATTTTATGTCAGTCTAATATTCATAAATGTCTAATGTTGGTACACAGGCGGATCCAGGGATATATTCATTTTATCAGGGAGCGGAAACTTTATCGCGACAAGGGAAGCAAGAATTTACGGTAATGGTTTAATGTGCTCAAATTTAACTATGTAGTGTTTGTTCTAATTTTAATCTACAAATACTAGCATACCTATCTTTAATTGTTAAATTATATTATATAAAAAAATATACATATTGTATTTAGGCCATAGTTATTTTATTCCCTGGTTTACGGATCCGACCGACACGATATTTTCCACTTTGGAAAATATAAAAAATAAAAATACTTATATTTATTATATTCCGCCAACAGTGTACTAGTATTTAGAAAATGCTAATAATAAATGAAGGATATAGTAGTGAACACAGACCAGCTGGCAATGTTGACACAAAGTCGAAGTCGTTTTGATTTGTTACTGGTAAATATGCATTAAAAAAATCTAATTTATAACAACTACTGCTAATGACAAGCAGTATTTTGAAAATAATTATGTATTCAGATCTGAACAATTTGATTGATGTTTGGTGCTTTTACAGTCGCCTTCCAGCATTGCTGATTTCGGCATACTGGTTCGAACAACTTATGTGTACTGGTGTACTATCTGTACTATGTGTACTGGTGTTTATAACAATTACTGACAATGTGTTTTCCCACATGGAGTCCAGCGCATTAGAAATGCACTATTATTATTATTATTCATTATATTCATTTTCTGTCATCCGATCATTCATAATCTCAAATTATTATTATTTTTATATTGGATCTGACCGACTGGCCAAAATATGAAATTATATTTATTTATCATTTTGACAGTGCGAGGAAAAATTATCACAGAAAGATCCGAAAACCAGGGAATCAAATAACTATAGCCTTATTATAGTTTTTTTAGGTAAACATTCATTGTAAATTATTCGTTGAATTCGACCCTGATAACTAGCCATATTATAGGTGTCACTGTACGTGGTCCAGCTAGCAGCTATTAATATATTTCTTTTTTTTTTATAGTATTCTAATTTAACATTACTTTATTGTGTCTCTATTATTATTTCCAATGTACTTATTTGATCCTGATAATGTCAGTATTCTACTGACGAAACATCGATTTATTAAAAAAAATAATGTTTGTTTTAATTTCTGAAATATTACTATTTTTTAAATACTAAATGTTAAAGGCATACAATCACAGATGAAGTTGTCGTTTTGGACCGAATTTGAGTTTAAAATGCAAAGTATATGCACTTAGCAAATATATGTACCTCCAAATATATTTTCCCCGCTGTAGGATAGGTAAAATTCTATTGTAGTTAATGTAGCCGGGTGTGATGTAAGATGCTCCTACTGGTCTCGGCCAAGCGAGCGGGGTTACCCCTTTTATTGTCTTTGGATCAATCGGTAGAGCGTTGGACTCGGGTTCGAATCCCAGGATCGGCATGATCCTCTGTTACAATGGCGCCCAACGAGTATTCGAGTTGTTCCCGGTGGTCTGTTCTCGCTTAATTGTCCCATAGAGAATTTCTGGCTCAGAAATGACTGAAATAGTAACTCGAGGACGAGTCACCATGTGGAGCGTTGGACTCGCAATCCAGCAAATCGGGTTCGAATACAAGGATAGGCATGACCCTCGGTTACATTTACGTTTCCGGTATAACACGAATAGTCAGTTGGTAATGTACTGTAATATCTCAATTTTCTATAGTCTAATATACTAAGGGGGGTAACTCTAATCATTGAACACGGTCACTGTTGAGCATTTTAGATCGTTGCACATTGTTTATTATTGTTATTATTATTATTTATGAACAGATAAAAGTATACTACTACCACTATAATTATCATTACCATTACTACTATTACGAATAATATCTAATAATAATAACAAAAACATGAACATAAATAATCTCAGCATACAAAGGTTAACAGGGGCAGGGAACTCGTGTTCTTTTTATCAACTTCCGGAACATGTGAAAGACGTTTTTAAAATGTCTACTACTTGTTTACTTCAGTAAAGTAATCTTTCAGTGTACTCTAGCCGTTACCAATGGTTTAAATCGGTTTATTATAGTAAAGTGAGTGTTTTCTTTACACATTTTACTTACATGCTTAAGAAAAGTATCTTAGCTGCCGACTGTCAAAAGTTAGTAAAGATTATTCTTAGAGGGCTCCAGTTTTCGTGCGTGGTTAGACTAGTTTAATATGCTTGTTTCAGTTTCATACCCTTTTGGATATGAATGTAGCTCTTTCTTCGGTATGCTTTAGGGACCTGCTTTAGTCCTCCCGCACCCCCTCCCTTTTCTTTTATTCTATTCACGTGTTTGTCATTATACTACATGCATTGATATCTGCCACATTTGAACAAGGCAATTTTCTAAGAATACTGATTTAACGACATGGCGACAAATACATGTACAACAAACTCACGTGTGTCGATAGAAATCTAATATGGAAGCCAGCTGTCACATGATATGACACTCGGCTAACCAACGGAAAACATTCCATCTTCAAATTTAATTGCTTCTAGAAATGAAACATGATTTTAAATTCTTTTTTATATTCCAACCGGTATCGTACATGCGCCAACCTGCACGTGGCCGACAAGTTACAGTGTCCGAGCGCCTAGCTGACTGCGCTACCGGAGAACACATGAAAGTCTTATCGCTTCACGTGCTATAGGAACCCTGTAATGAGTTTGATGTTTGATGTTCTTACAGAATGAGTCTGATACCTTCTTAAGTTATATTTTACCGCCGATTCAATAGCACAATGCTATATCAAATGTGTCCAAAATATTTTTAATTGCATATCTAACCCTAACCCTAAAATAACCCTAACCCTAAGATATTATAGTGGGGACTCAAAGACTAAAGAAGACCGTGTACGCTGTAACAGTGTATGGCATCACAACAGCAATCAGCCATCGTTGGACAGTTCCATTGGTTAGCTGAGTGTCATATCATGTGACATCCAGCTTCCATATTCATATGAGTTGTACATGTATTTTTTGTCATGTCGTTAAATCAGAATCCTTACAAAATTGCGTTATTCTAATGTCGCGGATATCATTATGTTATAAAATGACATACATGTGAATAGAATGGAAGAAAAGGGAGGTGGGATGCGGGCGCAAATCATCCCTAAGTGCCACGACTAATATTTAAATACATACTTAGGAAGCAATGTTTACTTCTGTTGTTTTGTTAATATTCATGCACCAAATTGCCATAAACAAATGATGTAGACACAAGTCCCCATTCCACAGAATGATCGTAGCACTGGCAATCGTAACTCCTTAGCAACTCCATGTTAACATATAGCAGTTCTGACCATTTGTGGAACGGGGCCCATGACGTAGTAGGCTTCCATTATAAACATGGAAAATAAATATCAATGTTGCTTGCCTCCTACAGCCATATAATTACAATGAACATTGAATCTATACTGTATAAAATAGTGCACGGAACATCATTCCTGAAATCTTATTTCCTCCTTATTGTGCAGGACTGGGTGGAAAGTTTCCCACCTTTTAAACATTTCGAGACCTCTTATCCTATTTGAAACATATATGCTATTTGAAAATATAGGTATAACCTACAAGAGTAAGTTAAGAAAACAGGCTAGGGATATTGAATGCTAAATATATTTCCAAGCGATTTTTGGAGCATGGGGAAAATAACTCAAAGTGTTCCAATTGCACAAAACAAACCATTAGTCCATTACAGTAATATTAACCATGCAGACTGCAGAGCATATATTTCTAATTATTCAGGCGAAGTCTTAGAATACAGCCACACAATGAGTGCACCAATGGGCAAGGACAAGAAAAGCCTCTCCCTGACTGTGGAACAGATTCAGGGAGATACCATTATGCAGGTTAGTTTGTACACAATTGGTTGACCTTGTAATCATGGGATAATAATAATGTGTATTTGTATTGTGTTAGACTATGCACACGATGCACAATGTGCATGCTCAAAGCACTACCGTACACTGTTTATTAGTAATATTACCCAGTCAATGGATCAGTGTGCACTCGTTACAAATTCTCAACCCCCTGGGGAATATAATATACAAACTAAGTGCCCATTTCAGGCCCTGGTGTCATTGTGATCAGGGACAGTTCCTTTTGTTTTATTTTATCTTGCTATTTATATACATGTATTTAGTAATGTAATCCATTGTTTTACAAACTTATTTTTCAGATTGCCAGTCAATTCTGGACACAGCAGGCACTGAAAGAAGGATCTGTTTTTAAACCACAGGTTGGAATTAATCTAATGACATTACATTAGCCTTTAGTGGATAATAATAATGACATTACATTAGCCTTTAGTGTATAATCATAATGACATTATGTTAGCCTTTACCGGATAAACATAATGACATTACATTAGCCTTTAGTCTAATGACATTACATTAGTCTTTAGTGGATAATCATAATGACATAATATTAGCCTTTACTGGATAATCATAATGACATTACATTAGCCTTTAGTCTAATGACATTACATTAGTCTTTAGTGGATAATCTAATGACATTACATTAGCATTTAGTGGATAATCATAATGACATTACATTAGCCTTTAGTGGATAATCATGTATTCATAAGCTAATGATTTTATAATGATTTACTGTAATATTTGCAAAGCCACTGATATTGTTAATTTAACCTTCTCCCACTGCTCTTTATGGCAATTCTTGTTGCCTTCAGCATGGAGAGGGTTAAACATTTCCAGACAATTGTGAATACAAAATGTCAAGATTTTAAATTATGTAATACTTGATAATAGACATCTACGGTTAACCATGGTTATTTATATTTCAGGTGGTTGAAGATATTTACAAGAACGAGGTGGTGGCATCAAAGTATGCTTTGTTTAATTTACACATTATTCATTAATGACATTTTAAAATTATTGTTTGTTTAAAGTTGTCTGCAGCTTGTGTTATTTTAGTTTATCAGTACAACATGCACAGACAAACATTCTTGGGTCACAAGAAAACAGCTAACTAGAGTACTGAGGCAATATAGTTATCATCCTTGGTCTGTCAGTACCAGCTGGTGCTCGCATGTTTACTGCAACATTCAGCACTACGGATGTTGCGGGTTTCCTCCTGCCATAAACTGACAAACTGTGATATAAGTGAAAGAATCCTGAAAGCGGTTCTAAACCCCAAATTAAAAAAAGATCGAGATTCTGCAACAATTAAATGAGTAGCTGGTCCATTCTATCAGTAATGCAATAAAAATGGATGGATTGTCACAGTTATTGCACAAGATATCAAGGATTCTTGATGAGCGTTGCTGGATAATTAATTAATTACTTTCCTCAGGTTTGCCACCCGCCGTGTCATGATGCTGGAGTTCAGGTAAGTTTGTACGCTCGTCGCAATCCATTAGTGGTGTTCCGATGATCGGTTATAATCTCAAATTGGTTGGTTACCCTTTAGCGACGCAACAGTTGATTATGAGTTCTCACAATCGATTGTCGTGAATAATATTCTAAAAATAGTGCAAGTGAAATTAATTTTTTTAACTTTAGGATTATCATAGAAAAACATGTTCTTTGAAGCTGGATTCATATATTCTATTAAGATACTTTTTACCTAATAAATGTTGATGATCAAGCTGTTATTCAGTGCAGTGTCAATATAAACAGAATGTTGAGAGAAAGCATCCAACATGACGGCTTCCTGACAAAGTTAGGGATAGCTCAGCATTGTTTCTGCACCTGATACATTAAGTGTATGTCCATAATTGTATTGGTCATACATTTTATACACATTCAAACATTTTAAAAGACGAGGATAGGTCTCAGTGTGTTGGTTGTGACGAGGACATCACGGTCAAGCATATTTTGCTTGATTGAATAATGGACTTTTCTGATCAGCGCCTGAGGTTTTATTCATCGGCAAACCTTGAGCATTTATTTACTCGGGTCATCAAGTTTTACTGTGGGATAACTCTAATAATTGAGCACGGTCAAAATAACCTTTCGCGACCACTGGTACCAATAAAGCTACATATACTATAAATGTTAAAAAATAATAATATGAAATATTGAAAACCAGTGGGATATGCGGAAAATGTAGCTGGTTACACAATATACTGGTGTAGACACATCAAGTTACATAATTTTATGTAAAAATACATTTGCCAATGAAATATGTAAACAAACCCATGATTGTATGCCTTTAAACATTTAATTATTTTATTATATGTCTTTTAAAAATAGAGAACCATGAAAAACATGCAAAAAAAGGTAGTTATAATTATGCACATGATGTAATAGCTAGATGAATAGTTAAATTTTGTACATGATTTAATAGCTTGATGCAGATGATAAGTAATTTAAATACTTCCATAGTTACCGGCATGATTTTTTATTGTGATACATTGTTTAACCAAATACTGGACACTCTAGGTGTTTAACCAAATACTGGACACCTTAGGCCTACGTTTCACGAAAGGGTTGCATCTGTAGTCCGGGTGTAAATCGAGGTATGCAACGCTTCCTGCTATAGTAAAAGCATGGTGCACAGACTTATGTAGGCTGTGACTACAGTTTCGTGAAGCGCAGGGCTGATGTTCTTGAAGTCTGGTGTCGCTGTATTTGTAAATGTTTTGTTTCAGTCGATATCTGGAAAACTATTTGTGGCCTAACTATGATCCTAGCAAGGTGAGGAATTTTTGTTGTTGACAATGTATGATGATTAAAATGATATTCAAATACACATTTCCAACATGTCTTAAATATGTGCATTTATTTTATATATTATTTTTCTATTAGTGGTGAATTTTTTGGTGACTATTTTGGTGGTGGTGTGTCTTTAATGCTGATAACTTTTCTGTGATCAGTTTCAGTCATCCCATGCTCACATGATGTCGGTCATAATAATCGTCAACGAGAAGATCCGAGAACGGGTTCCAGCATGGGAGGTTTGTGATATTGAAAATTACATAAATTATACAAGAACATATGAAAATATAGAAGTCTCAAAAATAAGGATTATGATCGTATCAAATTTTAAAAATATATTTTAATGAGAAGATTTTCACTCTTATTTTCCAGTCATTCAAGAACAAGCCTGAGCACTTTTCATCCTTCTTCCAACAAGTTCTGATGGCCTGTCTGAAGGAAGGGGAGATCACTCTCAGAGAAAAGTCACTGCTTGTCGTATTTCTCATTCACTGCTTCAACAGTCTGGTAGGTGCTTGTTTCATGTTTCAGAGATGGCAATTTTATGCGAATCTGCGAAAATCCACCGATTTATTTGTCCAGGGGTCAATTTATTTGCATTGGACATGGCCTGGGGCCTGCAGCCTCCAGACCCCGGGCTTGTTTTACGCTGAAATCAAAATGATCTGTTGCCATGCCTGATATCGTCACGTATCGGTGAAAGATTCCCGCTGTGACGTAAAACAATAATTCACTCACTCACCATCCCTGATGTTTATCAAACACTTGTCTTATTAACACAAAATAATAATTATTACAACAGAGACTAGTCTAAATGTGCCTGTACAAACACTCATTGAAGCAGATTTTACTTTAGTAAGTTCAGCTATGGTACGTATTCTCAGTGTAATGTTGTTGTTATTCAGGAAGTGGACTTGATTCGAGAGCAGATAAAGAGACTGGTGTCACTTCCTATCTGGATCAATCTGCTGCCAGTAAGCATTTCAATAGCTAACTCTTCACTAGGTAATCCAGGACACGTCCCATAGGATTATTGTGGATGCTCTCTGAATGCATAGGTGTAGATCTGTCTGTGTGACGGGTTTTTGTCACATGTGCATGAAAAATTCCCAAGGAGACAAAATTCCACAATGAATTTGAATCATTTCAAATAGAAGTAAATGATTTATTTTAAATCAGTGTATATACACTGTATGTATAATGTTAAAATTTAACTGGAAATTGGTTTTTAGAAGTGAAACAGTAAATTAGTATTATAACATGCCAACTGGATACAGTCCCTCATGTCTCCATTGTCTCCATTGTCTCCACATACCTCCAGAGATGCTTCTACATGCATAGCAATTTTCTGCTGAAATCCAATGATTTATTTGTCCGGAGGTCGATTTATTTGCCCTGGACGTGGCTTGGACTTTATTTTCCACTGAAATCACAATTGTCTGTTGCCATGCCTGCTTCTAGTATTGTAACTAATTGAGTTTCTATCAAACCTCGCCAGGGAAGACTGGACGAGCTCTTCAAGACCAACCCCAAGTACAAGAAGATCTTCAACACCATCAAGAAGAGTGACCAGAAGCTGTCTGAAGAGCAGCGACAGAAAGTCCAGTTTGAGAGAGGCTTCCTGTCCAAACTCATCAACGTTTACTTTACCATCTTAGACTCCATCAAAGAAGCAGGTGCTTAGATGTTCGACCATTTGTTTCCAGATTCTTTGATTTAAATATTGAAAACATCATCACACAGTTTACGAAATAATTGGCCTGTACCCCAAAATGTGTAGATTGCTAAATGATACTTTGCTATGCCTTACAAATGTTCATGTTTGAAAATCTCATCCGTAGAATATGTTGTCCAGATAGTAGCATCTCTTCCTTGTGATATTAAACTTTGCCCTGCTGAT
The DNA here is from genome assembly GCA_032361225.1 of Lepetodrilus schrolli. Lineage (NCBI taxonomy): Eukaryota > Metazoa > Mollusca > Gastropoda > Lepetellida > Lepetodrilidae > Lepetodrilus > Lepetodrilus schrolli. The sequence continues at coordinate 4,901 of JAUTBT010030980.1, read as the reverse complement.
TAGGATAGATGATGTGTCTAATTCAGACATTATGCATACACGAGAAACAACACAATTCTGTACTCAGTTGTCAAAATAAGGTTCTGTAAACGACAACTGATAGGGCACCTTTCAATATATTTGCAGAAGTTTTATTGTCAATATATCGGCAATGATTTATTTATTAACATATTTGATAAATCATAATAGAAATATTTCATTATCTTGATATTATTCTATCGATGCTAAGTACATGTTTTATTTTCCAAGGCCCTATTGAAAGCAGCAAGATTCTGTACTGTGAGAGGTTCATGGAGCTGATGATAGACATCGAGGCACAGCTTCCCACACGGAGATTCTTCAACCTGGTAATGGACAGTCAACACGTGGTCGTCAGAAGTCGTCTCTCCAAACTCAAGAAACGAGACGAGGGAAAGCTCTTTGGTCAGGTACGTGTGAACTATAGGGGCAGGTGGTAGCACAATGGCAGAACGCTGGACTTAAGAGCCAAAGGCCCCAGGTTCAAATCCCATCCCGGCATCAAATTTCACGGAAGTTGCCTTTCTGGCATGATAGGATGTGCTGTCTGTACCGTGGCAATAGAGTTATCGTCCTTGGTGGGGCGGGTGATAGCTTAATAGTAGAATGCTGGACTTAGAGCCAAAAGCCTGGGGAGCCCGGCATCAATATTCACAAATGTAGCCATTCTGATGGGATCCTGATAGGATTTGCTGTCTGTAGAGTGACAATTCAGTTCTCATCCTTGGTCCATAAGTACCAGATTGTCGCAAATGGGTGAAAGATTCCTGCCGCGACGTTCAACTCCATCACTCACATCACCACAAGTACCAGCCAGTGCTCGCAGGTTTACTGCAACATTCAGTGCTATGGATGTTGCGGATTTCCTGTTGCCCTAAACTGACAAGCCGTGATATAAGTGAAAGAATCTTGAAGATGGCTCTAAACCCCAATTCACAAATAAAAATACAGAGCCATTAGTTCAAATTTCCTTGTATATTTCAGCTGCTGAGCATACTGTCTGTTTACGCTGCCTTTGAAATTGATGAACAGACTGGTGAAGCTTTAACTGTACATGACAGAATTGATCTGCATTACAACCGCGTCACAAAGCTACAGGTATGGCTCTCAATGCTCCGGTCATCTAGGGTTAACCAATGTGTTTATAGTGAATAACCTTCTTTCTGCTGGACTAAGCACAGGCACTGCTCTCCAGCATGGAAAGAGTTGTCAATAAATCACAAAAGTAAATTAATTTAACTTTTGATGCTTTATTTATGTTTTCTTTGTCTACATTGGACAATGACTGGCAATGTGTACAAAATAAGATCATGGGTAAACTTAATACACGTAGTAGTAAAGGGACATCACTTCTGTCCAGAAAGAATGCAGTATTTGGGGACGTTCCTTTCACTGCAGTGTTTGGAGTACTCTGGACACCGTGTTTTGTCAAATGAATAAAACCTCACTGTCTGGAACCTGTGTGGTCTGATCCCACTAGCAAGATGGTGCAGACCGAAAAGGGATAGTACAGTCACATCACACATCTAAAGTCACTCTTTGCTGTCATCTTGCTTGCATGAGACACGTGCGAGCCGTTCCTTTCACTTGGTACAGACAGGACAGATCAGACAGCTAGCACAGTTGAAAGGAACGTCCCCTAAATAACTATAGGCACTCATGTGACGAACTTGGTTTATTATTTTCAGAAAGTAGTGTTCCAGCATTACCCAGACTTGGAGAAGTTCGCCCTATCCAATGTGGCCAATCTAGACACCAGGGAAGCCCTTCTCAAGCATTTTAAACCAATGAGGTCAGTTAATGATCATAATAATAATTGTAGTCGTCAAGATTGATTAAACAATAACTGATGTTTAACTTCAATTCGTCGTTCACATTTGAAGATGTAAACTACCTGCCTATGGCCAATTAACTACCCAAACCTTCAATACAGTGCACATATTATGTCGATATTGAGATAAAGTTCGGGATTGTTATTCCTCTTTGTACAGCAACTTTGACCTCCACAAAATTCTGGCTCTCCTGAATTACCTCCCCTATCCAGAAGATGGGCAGAAGGATGTGTACAATAATGAGTTCCTCTTGGATTTAATGGTAAGTATTTCCTGGCCATGTAGGAAAAGATGATAATTATGCCATCTTTGATTAAGCTTTTAGCATTGCTATTTGGAAAATCCATGTTCAATACCCCAGGCCCCTGTTCGCATGCATTAACATAGAATTAACAGTGTTCTGTTGAACGGGGACCAGAGCAAGGTATAGGGAATATGTAACATATAGCTGGTTTGTGATATAAGATCTACTGGTTTCAAACAGCGGGGTTACCCCTTTGGCTCAGTCGGTAGAGCGTTGGACTCACAATCCAGCAACTCCGGTTCGAATCTCAGGATCGGCAGTGGTCCTGTTTTCTGTATCCAATTATAAATACAACTACAGTGTTTCCATTCCATCATTCATCAGATGTAGTTCATGGCACCCTTTCCTGAAGATCTTGTATCCAAAAAATAATTCACTCACTCACTAGCCAGGGTCTTATACAGCAATCAAGACCACTTCAGAACATTATGGTTTCGTAGTGGACACGAGACCTTCATGAAAAGCCTGCCCAACTAATAGGAAGTAATAGTTGTACATGAAGCTGCATGACTCCAATATGGCATAAAATGGAAATGATATATATTTTCTCGTCCGGCGTTCAGGTGTCGAAGCACGAGCGCCATCTGTCTCAGCTAGAGGAGATCAACAACATGCCACTGTACCCCACCGAGGACATCGTGTGGGACGAGAATATCGTGCCCACCGAGTACTTCTCTGGAGAAGGTAGAGTTCTCTCCCCCTCATTTACAATTTAAGTTAATGTATTTTTTTCGTTGGGTTGATCTCTGGAGAAGGTAGAGTTCTCCCCATTGCTTGCATTTCTTTAATTATGTGTTGTTGTTTTTTGTTATTTTTTGTTTTTAATAGTTGTTTCATTACTGGTACATGTATAATATGTTTTGGTCATGGTGTATGGGTGAAATAACCCATCTGCGACATAAAGCACTAATTCAATCAATTTTGTTTTTGAGTTAGAGTTGCAATTATATCACTCATATCACAGCTTAACAGTTTATGGCAGGATGAAACTTGCACCACCTGTAGCTTTAGTGCTGCAGTAAACCTGCGAGTAACAGCTCAGGTTAGCTGGCATCTAACATGTTGGATTGTATTTTTAAAATATCTAAAAATTAAGTATTAAAATTTAAATATATGTAATTTTCTTGACTTGCAGGATGCCTGGCACTCCCTAAACTGAATCTCCAATTTCTCACCTTACATGACTATCTCTTGAAAAACTTCAACCTCTTCCGGCTGGAGTCGACTTGTGAGTTTAAACAAAATCAATTTTCACATCACATCAAGAAAGATCTCTTTATAATTACATAGACTGTGGTACATTTTCCCATGTACTGTAATGTAATTTCTTTTTAATTGTTCACAGATGAAATCCGGCAGGATATTGAAGACGCAGTATCTCATATGAAGCCTTGGTAAGTCAGGATGCTTATGTAATTTTTATAGATGATTAACAATTCTGTCCTTTTTCGTTCCTGTCAAGCAATTATAAGATGCCCGGAGTGTGGAAGGTCGCGGGTTCGATCCCCGGTCGCGTCATACCAAAAGTTGTTAAAAGACAGTACTTGTTGTTCCCCTGCTTGGCGCTCAACATTAAAGGGGTAAAGCAAGGACTGGTCGGCTCGGAGTCGGTATACTGTGTCCGAGTGGGGTATTCATGTTCTATCTGCGTCATGATATACCTCCCAGTGAGCTAGCACTATTAAAAACTGGTGGAAATCTAGACTAGTACAAGCAGTACATATGCATGTAAGCCATGATGTGAGTGAAGAAATCTTGAAAGTGTCTTTAAACCTCAAATCAACCAGCAATCGCACAATTTGTTTGGTGTATTCCTAGACTATCGTCACGTATGGACGTAAAACAATAATTCAGTAGTGGTAGTAATTTGTTGGGTATTAAATATTAATATATCTACCTTGATTTTAAACATTATGGAAAATGATGCAACGTTTTTAAGGAGTTGTGTCATGTTTAGTACAGCCTACTGCGACAGACAGGCGCACACGCACACCCACACACACGTGTATGCACGTATGTTATTTTTCAGATATGCTCGTCACGTGTAATAACTGCTCAGCATAGAAATAATTATTGTTTAAACTTGTTTATATTTAATGTCTAGCATCACGCGTGCAGATAATCACTGGGACTCCTTGACAATAGGCCTAAGTACTAATTGCATGCAGATCTATGAATGGGAAGAAAAAAGGTTGACTGAACAGATTTTCTGTTATAAATTGAGGACAGTCTGGCTCAAATTAACCAAACTGGTGTAGGCCTATATGTATAGGATAACACCTAGTAACGGACGATTTGTGAGAAGGAATGTCCGAGCCCCATAAGGTCCGAAGACCCGAATTGATTTTTACGATGTTATCCGACATAAAATACTGCGCATATTTCACTTGTGATAGATCGGCGATATCTACTGCTGTAGATATCGTTTGCCCAATTAGTGGTTTATTTGATAGCATTGCTATGAAGTCACAGTGCAAATGCACAGCAGCCTAAACATTGATTTCACAGTAAAATCTTTATGATGTGGCATTTTTCTTTAATGTCTATAAGATGATACTTGGTGATAAATAGAATCTCGCCTTCGTGTCTTGGAATATAAAATATATCAACACTCGTCGATGAAAATTATTAAATCCTTGTGTCGATATATACTGAGTCAAACTAAAAACTTCAGTCATATATTGAATGATATATCAAATAAAGGACACAGGAATGATGTATTGAGGTTATCGTTTATTTGTTAGGGT
>JAUTBT010030969.1:5686-18876 GCA_032361225.1 Lepetodrilus schrolli | reverse complement strand
AGAGAGAGAGAGAGAGAGAGAGAGAGAGAGAGAGAGAGAGAGAGAGAGAGAGAGAGAGAGAGAGAGAGAGAATATATCATGCATGCAGTTTTAGAGTGAAATGTAACACACAATTCGTTTCAATACGAAGTATATATCTGGCACAGGGACTTTTAGAGCGGACCCAATGCATCTGACCTGTCAAAACCAGTCAACATAACCTTGTATTTTTACAAACTTAATACAACAAATTAACACACATACACACATGTCACATACACACATACACACATACACCCACATACATACATACACAAACACACACATAATCGAGATAGTCTACATGTACATTGACGGTTGTTCACACACACAGACACACACAAACAGACACGCACACACACATACACACACAGACACACACACAAACAGATACGCACACACACACAGACACACACACAGACACACACACTGATACACACACTGACACACACAGACACACACCCATACACACAGACACACACATACACACACATACACACACAGATACACACACATACACACACACGGACACACACATACACACACACATACACACAGACACACATACACACACATCAGCCACCACCACGTTATCCACAATTGATAGCACAACAAACTCGACTTATCGAGTACGGTATATAACTAACGACGGCTATAGCATGTAAAGTATACCGAAAGCGGATGTCAATGGTAATTCCACTACACAATGGTAAATCTCATCTAGAATCCACTACTGTGTATGCGCCTACTAATTGCTCGTACTTGGTAGACGAGCCTCCTCACCCGATATCCATCTACATCCATTTCTTCAAGCATTGCACACAGCGATTCGTCAAATTTGCGCGTCGTCCTTTTGATGCTGTAATATATCTATCCGCCATAATGACCAAATAATTGTTGCGCAATATTCTCTGAATACTATGCGATTCAGAAGTTTCAAAATTGTTTCAAAACATGGCAGGAACTGTCTCCGTCATTGATCCTACGTATCGGGCGAGCATTGTTATCATATGTGTATTCGTATGAGGGCGTGGTTTGACCAATTGAACTTCTTGCCATAGACCGAATGCTCGTTATATCTTAACCCACTACATAGTAGGACATAACCACCATAATGATCTGTTAATATCACCGACTTCTCTGCCTAAGTCAGACTGTTTCAACCCCAGTACTTTATCGACGGCAAATAACATTGAGAATGGCTTCATGAAAGCATTTGACTGCGATTGCATGGTTTATCTTTGTGACCAATTAAGAACATCCCTTGCGTTAGAATGTTATTACGTCGTTGGAATGATTGCAGTACTTGGTCAAGTAGACGTACTGTGTTGTAGGTTTAATGTCAGGAGAAGGAGATCATAGGGTTATCAAATGCATGAATGGGACGAATCTAGTGCTCTCCATTCAGCAGTTTGTTTGAAATACGAGCAAGCACTACCATACAGACTGTATACACAGTAACCATTGTCAGTACTGTTACTTTACTGCGGGTAACTTTAATCCATTGTTCAGATGCTTGCAGTGTAACATTCACATATTATCACCCAAATACTATGTCTGTGAAGTAGATATCGCTTGTGAGAGATCAGCGATATCTAAAGGCGATATCTATTGCTGTAGATATCGTTTGACTCAATTACTGGTGTATTTGATTGTTCTACCATTGTGATATCATCAACCATTGTGATGTCATAGAATTTCTATGAAGTCACAATGCAAATGCACAGCAGCCTAAACATTGATTTCACAGTTAAATCTTTATGATGTGTCATTTTTCTTCTTTAACAACTTTAAAATGGTATTGGGTGATAAATAGAATCTCACCCTCGTGTCTTGGAATATCAAATATATCAACAATCGTCGGTGAAAGTTATTAAATCTTCGGTAAAGCCTCGGATTGAATAACTTTCACGACTCGTGTTGATATATTTGATATTCCAAAACACTTGGGTGAGATTCTCTATTTATCCTACCTTACATGTTAGTTTCTTCTGTTTGCGTGCCTTATTCAAATATTTATATACCCGTCTGGGAGGTCACTTATTTCCCTCTGCCATGGCAACGGCCTGTGACATTATTAGTTAGGTTACCAGCGTGTTTTCCGTGGCGCACGGGTTTATACCCTGAGACCGAATTGTAATATGTATCTACATACGTTAAAGAAAACGAACTTACGAATATTCATGCAAAATGTCTTTCTAATCTACGAGTCGAGGGCAGCCTACATGACGTCACAGTGATATATGTGGTCACAACTTTTAACTACGGCCAAATGTCAGACAAACGTTTTGATTGAATTTGCATTGTGTTCACGTACAGTAACATGACGGTAGGATAGATTCATTGTCAACTCGTCCCTCTGGGTTCATGGAATGATGAACCCCTCGTGACGAGTTGACAACTTATATTCTACCTACTTTCCTATATTGAATTCTTTAAATACAACCCATTGTCTGAACACGGTATGACGATGTTGTATACAGGAGGACGAAGAACTTTCCGGAGCTGTATGACTTCCGGCGACGTTACCGCTACTCTAACTTCCTGTATACAATGGCGGCAGCGGTGGTGGAGATAGCCTCGTGTGAGACCTGGGAAGATGCAGTGTACAACAGGATATTCAAACCGTTAGGTAGAACGTTTAGACTTCGGAGCCAACGACCACGGGTTCGAATCCCGTCCCGGGAGCCCGGCATCAATGTTCCCGAAATGTACCTTTCTGACCCGATCATGATAGGATGCGGTGTCTGCATCATGGCAATACAGGTATTATCCTTGATGTGTCAGTACCAACCGGTGCTTGCAGGTTTACTACAACATTCAGGGCTACGGATGTTGCAGGTTTCCTGATGCCCTAAAGTGATAAGCTGTGAAATAAGTGAAAGCTTAAAAGCGGCTCTAAATGCAAATTTAAGAACAAAATATAAATAGCACAACACAGAGGGTGTCATGATGTGAATTCATTAAATGTGTGTTTATCGGGGTGAATGGGATTCTGCGAGCTGAAATTTCCTTCACAGAAGCGGAAAGCTGGTCAAATCCCGTTATCCCCCATAAACACACATGAAACGAATTTTTCATTACTCAAAACCTAAACATAGTAATAAGTGATTACTCACGAATGTTCACGTAGAAATGGCGGTTATGCCTATTGCCGGATAGCTATGTCTACTTAGGATTGAAATATTGTAATGTCCCTTTGGTAGCCATAGACTGGTACGTTTTTTTTTACAGGACGCTACCTGACCAATCAGATAGGTCCTACTAATAAATACATTCAATCCCGAGTAATGATAATAACATACATGAATATGACATGTGTGCCACGTGAACTGACATAAATGGAGAAATGATATCGTCCAGGCATGACCGGAAGTCGAGTCAGCAAGCGACTGTCAGACGCCGACTGGGACAACATGGCATACTCTCACGCCGTCGTCGACGGAAAGTTCATCCAGTACGACGAGAAGGGGAGACTACCGTGAGTATACTTAATAAATACCTTTCCATTTTAACTGTTTTGCAACCCAGACCGCATTTTGCATAGGGATTTGTAAACAAAACTTTGAGTCAGGCCCCAAGATTACAAATCTTTGTCAATGGTAAAAGAATGGTGTACGAATCATTGTGAGTGCGATTTCATGCTCAAGCTGAAATTGCATGTGGGGATGTGTGAACATAACCTTCAGTATCAAGCACGAGTTCGTATTCAAGAAGGTGTGGTAACCTTGGCTCCAGGTCTTGGCTACCAACATTAATACATGACATTGTGTGGACGTCTCATTTCTTAGCACTCCACCTCTCGCTCGTTTTCGCAACATACAATCAGTAAAATAATGCCACAATCAAGGAGTCCTCAGTGGGATCCTTCCATGATATATTACCGAAAAGAAGGAACCTGATTGTAATAATAGAAAGCCTGACTTACATTCGTAAAAGATGGTTTAAAATTCCGAAAAATAGAAAGGTATTTACGTACATTTTTACCGCGCTAATTCCATCACATATACATTCTCACGGTGCTAATATACCTGGTATAGTATTCACCTTACTGCTAGAAAGTTTAACAGTTTTAGCGACATCATTTCAAATTCCTGGTGTGCTCTTGAAATGTTTCGGCTTTCACCTTGTTTAGTGCTTTAATATATTAACTAACCCGATACCTATAAATTATCATTATTATTACAGAATAGTTAAGGAACTAGCGGCAGCAGCTGGTGTGTACAGTAACGCTGTGGATATCGCAAAGTGGATGCGCTTCCATCTCAATGACGGGAAGGTAACGCTAATATGATACTGTGTGCAGTCTGAACAAAACACGTTAAAATGTTACTGTGTGCAGTCTGAAACACAACACGTTAAAATGTTACTGTGTGCAGTCTGAAACACAACACGTTAAAATTTTACTGTGTGCAGTCTGAACACAGCACGTTAAAATGTTACTATTCCTTAATGTCATATCAAGCAGATCTCGTTTCGCTCCCTAAACATTTTGACATTCTTTTGCTGAAACAGCGAGCGTCCAAATATCGTTCAGAGTTCAGAGCACTCTATTGTCGCTATATTATTATTATTATTATTATTATTATTATTATTATTATGTATACATTTACATTGCGTCAAATCCATGCCCGAAAACGTGCTCAAAGCGCTAAAATTATTACCCAGCAGTAGTTGAGCGGAGCTAGATCACGTGGCTTAGGCAAAATGAATGTCTATTGTTTGTAGATCTGGTACTTCATGCAAGACGTTCATGAACTGGGTCTCATGGTGTATGTACAAGTATATTCAGTAGTTCTAACCGTGGTTTCCATGGCTTTATTTAGAACGAAATCAACCATGAACCTCGTTATAATATGTACTGTTTAGATAGTCTGGATATGGCATAAAAGATGGATAATGGAACTTAATAGTAATAGTAACGTATTTCACTATTGGATGTTTTTGAATTGGGGTTTAGAGCCGATTTCAAGATTATTTCAATTATATCACGGCTTGCCAGTTTAGAGCAGGGGAAAACCCGCAACATCCGTAGCGCTGAATATTGTAGTAAACCTGCGAGCTACCCCTGATACTAACAGACCAAGGACGATAACTGCATTGCCACGGTACAGATAGCGAATGCTATCAATATCGCGTCCGAAGGGTAACTTTCGCGAACATTGATGCCGGGTTCCTGAGACGAATTTGAACCCGGGGCTATTGAAAGTTCACTGTAGCTTTGATGACAATGATTGTTTTGTATTCAGAATGATTGTTTTGTATTCAGAATGAAGCCGGGCAACAGGTTGTGGACACTGATGCGTTAAAAGAAACACACAGATCTCAAACTTCCCAGTACGTCGCTTCTTTAACGCGTCCGGAATTCCCCGTGGACGATATGATATTTGCCTACGCCATGGGCTGGCGTTACGGCGTCTACAACGGTGAGAGAATGTTTTGTATGAAATAGCATCTATCGTCGCTGTATGTAGGCCTAAACATAGAAGATTGTCCGAGGTAGATGCCATTCCATCTCGATGCTGCGTATAATGGATCAAATTTAATATCCAGGGTGCCTTGCACCATCGTTTGAACAGCCGATCATTTATACCAAGGGGTCATCCACAGATGAGATTTGAAAATTAAGCATTTCTTGAAAGAGCGGGCAGCTTTTATTTATAAATATATAACGCCTTGTATTGTACACAGGCTACCGGAAGTTGTTTCACACCGCCGCCTACAGCGCCTACCAAGGCACCCTGACTTTGCTGCCCGACGCCAAGATCGGGGTTTGGACCTACATTTCCGGCGCCGCCAACGGCAAAGGGTCGGACGCCAGGAAGACCGTCACCATGTATGCGCTCGACATGCTTCTTGGTATGTGCATTGTTTGTTTGTTTTTTTAATTATTGATTAAATAATTGAATAGCTACGTCTTTAGAACATGCAATCTTTAATATAATCTTGAGTATAAAACTGCATAGTAAAATCGGTATCGCATGGTCTCATTTAGCACTTCGAACCCACGATCGAGACCATAATTGCCATCGTTGAATACATCCTCTAGAAGAAAACTCAATGACGGTTCTTACGCTACGTTCAGTGGGCGTATGTAAGGAGGCTCTCGGTCTGGGTTTAGAGGATGAAGTGAAGCCAACTGAGAATATATCAATACGAACAAGTATTATAAAAAGATAGTTTGTTAGTCTCAAATAACGTCGGAATTATCTTTTCGATTTTCTGAAACTATTTTAGTTTAATTAGTTTTTCCGAGAGATTTGCCTCATTAAAAAACATTTTTAAATCATAAATATATATTTGTATTGCATCCAGCATATTTGACAAAGACCAGGGGTCATGCAGTCGTATATATGCAACTATGTTCAACATTTCAATGCACACGTGGCAGGCAGGAAGCCCTGGATCAACTCCACCACGGCTTGTTCATTTCCCGCCCCGTGGGCCACTCCGAAGCCACCGCGCATCCCTGTCCCCGTCCCCACAGAGGCCTCGCCCACGTTGTCTCCCGCCATCAACACGTCGCTGTACGTGGGCGTGTATCACCATCCGGCCTTCGGTTCGCTGGAGATACTTCATGATGACCAACATATGTTTGCTTATAGGCGAGTTATAACTAACTAAAATTAAAGCTTCATTCCTTCCCCTATACCTATTCTGCTTGCTCTTTCATTCAATACTCCGCTTCCTCTCCGTATTTGTTTTTGGTGTGTATTGCAAGTTTGTGTAAGTGTATGTGTAAGTATATGTGTATGTGTATGTGTATGTGTATGTGTATGTAAATGTGTATGTGTATGTAAATGTGCGTGTATTGTGCGTGTTGTGCGTGCGTGTGGGGGGGGGGCGAGAAATACCATTGCAATTATCAAACGTCATTCATAGGATTTCATGAATTATTCAAGTTTAATTAAGTTTTAATATCACTTCACATAAAGGTGAGACTTTTCTCAAGGTATATGATTTATTTCCACAGATACGGCGAATTGATGCGAGGGTATTTGGTTCCCAGGAATAACTACGTGGACTTCTTTCAAATAATGACTGGTCCCTTGTCCATCCTACATTATGACTACGTTCACAGATGGCCACGTGGTTATCTCCCGGTCACGTTCCACAGAGAGGGAGAGTCCGTCACGGGGGTGCAGTTCCATTATTTCGACTTTTCCGTACCGCCGCTATTTGAAAGACAGAAAGTACACACAGATTACAATACGATCTCCAAAAATTGGTGCGAGAAACCAACGACAACAACGTCCGGTACGACATCTACAGCAACACGTACACACGTGTCGAGGTTATCGTGTTGTGTGGTCGTGTTACTGGTCGTAATCTTTCGACGTTCTCATCAAATCCAGATGTGAGAATAATGTTGTTATATACGACAATATACAATATACGACAAATCCTACATGATTATAGTATATATACGATGTGTGCTACATTTTTTCTTAGGTACGTTTTCGTGAAGCTTTCGTATCCACTCCAAGACCGCGACTCTCTCGTAAGTGTTCTCGATCATGACGAGAGAGTTATCGTCTCATATACGATACGAGAGTTTCATGAAAGGGTGCCAAACCCTTTTCAGAAAGCTACTATTGATACTTTGCCGTTTATCGTGTAAAATATTCAAAAATAGACATCCCCCATGCTGCATCGATTTGATTTTATCATTTGAATTGGGGTTTAGAGCCCCTTTCACGATTCTTTCACGGCTTGTAAGTTTGGGTAGGAGGAAACCCCCGCAACATGATCCGTAGCACTGAATGTTGCAGTAAACCTGCGAGGACCGGCTGGTACTGACAGCCAAATGACATGCTGCATTGAACATAACATTTTATTAATGTTTCGCAATGTACAAGATATGGAAACTTAACGATCAACCGATGAATATTTTGATTTTGCATTTAATTCTTGTCATAAGAAATGTGTACTAACATATGTATTAAATTAAAAACGTATACGTTAAACAGGCAAAGTATTTATTCCGTGGGCAACATCCACAGAAAGCCAACAGAAAATACAATGGTTTGCTTTAATGCTTTGATGCCTGCATACTAGACCCAATTCAAGAGCATTTGCAAATAGCCGCCCTCTGTGCCACTAGTTGGCACCATCCGTCTATCGAGGGCTATGTTCCCGAAGCTAGAGACCTTTAGTTAGAGGTTCAACTTTACACTTCAACTTACAGTGCCAAGTTGAAGATGAAGGTGGAAATGGAACCTATTTTGTGCTATAGTTTGCAAGTTGAACTGCTGATGCCAAAGCAACTTCAATCATGTTGTATTCTATTGCCATGAACGCTCTACATGAACAAACCGTTTTCATCTTGGATCCATAAATGATAGTATGACATACAAACATGTTTGTTTTTATTAAAATGCTAATAAACCCCGTACACGGTCTCTCTCTGCCACTTTGCACACCACTCTTAACGTTTATTTCGTAACGATGGCGTTTCCTCTTCGCTTGGGTTCACTGACGTAAAGCCGGCTTTCATTAGATGGTACAGCGGTGATATTGCCAAACAAGACGGTAGATGGATTTCCGGAACTGCAAGGAGAGAAATTGAAAATAATATCGCTAAAATACTACAATTAACAATAGTTAAATTATTAAAAGAAAAATTAGAAATGGTACAGTTAGAGGCTGGACTCCCCAGGTATGCATCACGTAACAGTTTATATTTTGAGATAGGTTGGGAACCACTTAGCACTAGACGACGTAATAGAAAGCTATGCACATTGTATAACATTATTAACATTATTAATAACCATATCCTCAATAGTTACTGGATATTTTACCTCCAAGAAACAAACAGATGCCATCATATAATCTCAGAAACAAGCATAACATATCAATCCCTGTTTCTAAAGCCACTACTCTGCACAAATCTTTCCTTTATAGTTCAATACGTTTGTGGAACGAACTAAATTTAGAAACTAAGAATAGCAACACTGTGGGTAATTTCAAGAAGTGTATATTTGTCACTCCAAGCACGTCCGTCCTATTTTTCATACTGTTCTAGATTAGCAAATGTTTTACACACTAAATTAAGATATGCATGTAGCTCGTTTAAAGCAGATATATATCGCGTACATTTAGTCAACAATATCATCTGATTGTGGCATGTTGTATGAAAATAATCATTACTTTTTAGAATGTTCAAGATATACATCACTACGTGCTATTCTTTTCATGAAATATCCAAAGCTCATGCCGTACCTAATCTAGAAAATGAAACCAAATATATATCAAAATTGTGAATTGAAAGCAGTTAGTCAACTCGGAAAGCAGGAATGACATTTATTAGTTCTGCATAGATTATATATATTATGGCAGACATTACTTCAAAAGCAGACCTCTCACGTTTTGCTTGTTCCACATATAGACAGACTTTAGACACCTGCAATGTGATGTACAGTTTATGTTTCTATATATTAAATATAAGCTATTATAATTAATACAATTATGCAAAGATACCTTTTACAGCGTGACGTCGCCATTGGGGAAACGGTGATATGCAGGAACTCTGAAAGGGTATTGTTATTGTTAACCCATTTTAAAATGTTTTCTGCACCCTTCATTTTTTTTTATAATCATTTGTTTTAATATCAATAAACAATAAGCACGTTGTATTATAACCTTATATTTCAAATTTACTTGAATTTGATTGGTAGAAACGGTTGAATAATCGTTGGATCCATTGCCATTGTAATTTTATCCTGGAAACAATGGATGAGGCCACGGAAACAATGGATTAGGCCACGGAAAGAACAACCGGACTGATCGGGATCACTGTGTAAGAAGACTGCATGTTGTCATTATCTTCACGAAGTATTGGTAAAACACTTACGCCGTCGCAGTTTGTGGAACAGATGGTGAAGTTACACTCGAACGTTAAGGTTTCGTCTGCGTTGATACTAAACATCTTGAAGTACGGACTCTCAACATGTCTGCCTTTCGTTATAAAACCTGCATATTTGTCGAACACTAGCCCATCCCCGCAACTTAAAATAAAGAGAATTTTAAAAGCATACTTTGGTATACTAGGCCCCGTTCCGCAGAACGATCGTAGTGCTAAGGGAGTCGTAATTCCATACTCCTTTTCATGGCCGTAGCTACTATTGGGCGTGTAAGTAGGTCAGGTCTATTTTGAGAATTTCCAAGAATTACTCACAATCTACGAAGTTCCGGTGATAGCCAAACACGAATAGTAGGCTTAAACTCCAGATAAAATCTTAATACGCCGTTAATACGGATCGTGTGCTTAAATTTCTGTTCGATTCAGAGATGAATCATGTTGTTCAGCGTGTTACACACGTGATACAACGTAAGGTACGTCAATAAAACGACAGCCACGCACATGTCACCGTGTAGGTTATCACCAGAATCGTTAAATCAGATATGTCCAAAATTAGAATTTGACCCACTTATACGCGCTATTATGCCGCAAGGCCAGTGTATGCAAATAAGGTTTTCTTTAGAAAGAATAATCAGGACGACTAGCTAGCATTACCGCGGTGCCCCTTAGTAATACGTGTAACACGAAGCTCTCGTATCTGCTACGAGACCACAAGCATTGTAAATGGTTAATACGAGAGCTTCCGCGATACGATACCCTGCACGTTATTTCACTCCTGGCTACGCCTGTATATGGAGCTACGACTTTCGGTGCTATGATCGTTCTATGGAAGATGGGTCTGGGATTATGTGGTACACTAAATCACATTGTACTAACGTATTAAGCGACGTCTCATTGGTTTATAGCTATAATAAATAGTACACTGATGTCGCCGTCGTTCCACTGATATATAACCTTTGTTTCAGTAAATAATAGTTATCATCGTTGATACTAAACATCTAAACATAATAATTATGATGTTGGTGCACCATCTCAATTCTTTCTTTTTTTCGGAAATTTCACTGTTGAATTTAAATAGTTGTATTTAATGTAAAGACGATATGTCCAAACTTACATGACATTAATGTTATGCTTACCCAAACCTAAGAACAGCATACTTGTTACCTCGTGAATTAATGGCATCACAGAACAGTGTTTGAATCCCAACGTCTGCAGTATCTGAAACACCAATGTCTAGTACACCGCCAGTGATGAGGACAACACATGATCCTAGGTCCTGAGATTACGAAACATTTTGAGTACGATTTCATGCTCAAGCTCAAATTACATGGGGATTTGTGAACAAAACTTTGAGATGAGCATGAAATCGTACTCAAAAGGTTTCCTATATGATATATATATATATATATATACACACATGTTGCCAAATGCTAAGCTAAATTAATTTAAAGATTATTTCGCTCATTAGTAAGTCATATCACGGCTTGTTTCTTAACGACAGAAAAGACCTGCAACACCCGAGCGCTCAATGTTGGAGTAAACCTGCGAGCACCTTCGTTTTTTGGTGTGTTTTGTAATTGGGGTTTAGAGCCGCTTTCAAGATTTGTTTACTTATATCACGGCTTGCCAGTAAACCTGCGAGCATCGGCTGGTACTGACAGACTAAGGATGATAACTGCATTGACACTCTACAGACAGCGCATCCTATCAATATCGTGTCAGAAAGGTAATTTCCACGAACATTGATGCCGGGCCCCAGGGGCGGGATTTGAACCTGGAACCTTTGGCTCCGAAGTCCAACGTTCTACCACTGCGCTACCAACCGCCCGAGCATCTTCGTACAAACGAACCAAGACTAAGAACTATATTGTGAGTGTATTGTACTGACAGCGCATTCTGATCACTTCTTTTCGTCAACTTCCGCGAACATTAATGCCAGCCGGGTCACCGTGGCGGGTTCGATCTCGGAACCTTTTCAAAATGTGCTTTCAAGAATGCGTACTGTTGCTAGAAGCTGTGAGGATGACAGTTCGTCCCAAGTGGATCTCGCCGAGAGTTATCTCCTGGTTAAGGACGTCGCTGAGGGAGAGCTCTATGTGTGATCCACTAGGCGGCCCGCGGTGACTTTGTATCTGCCGAAGGCGAGTGAACCTGGAGTGAAAGTTCACGATTTACGTTTGACTCTAGTAGTAGTCAAAGACCGTTGGAGGTAATTCTTAACACGATTTATGTTTACATTCTTTGCCGAAAAAATCTTTAACAATTTTAGGACTACTGCTGTTTTATATTCAAATGACCAACCAGTTGTGAACCGTGAACCCATGGTGTGGAGACAATAAACCAGTATTATCTTACCGTTGTTCAGAAACCGTGTTCAAGTAATACGTATGTTGCTCAATGAAAGAGTTTATTATATTTATAATGGGAAATTATCATGGTTTTACATAGATTATATATGTATTTACATGCATCTTGGAGGAAGATGTAAGCTACATGTATACTAGAATAATCTATCTTTCACACAATGTAATTAAAATCAGATCTGGTTTCGCTCTTTTAAACGTTTTGACATTCTTTCGAACGATGTACAAATATATGAGCGTCAGTTAGGATCTGATTTTAATGAGATTGTTTTTAACAAATTGTCAGAATTACTCGGAACCATACTTTTCAAAGTGCATGTATATAGGTTTACGTGTGTGCTAGCTGGTGGTCAGCAAATGCTATCGATTGTGGTCCGATGCCTTGTAATGTACGCACCCAGGGATTACAGACTTGCCGGAGCTCTCGTTACTTCCGTGAGGACTGTAGGTACAGGTCAACGCGTACTCCTCTTCCTTCTGGTGAACCATAGACTCGAACTCGGACTCGCCGTACCACACCTTCACCTGCACGGAATACGACTTGGTTCCTGGACCAGACTGAACAACATGAATCACAGTGTTGGACACCTTTATTTACAGTGTGGTATTAGTATGACGATAAGACATACTAAGTAATTAATTAAGTAAGATTGATAACTGCGGAACAGCGTCTGAATTCATTAGATTTGGAATATCTAAATTTATCGAGATTCTCTGTGGAATATCTCAATTTATCCAGACGCTCTGTGGAATCTCTATTTATCCAGATTCAATTATTTCTAACCCCAATAATTATTTTGCAGAAAATCTAAATTCGGTCTACGTGTTCAATTATCGTAGCTATATTTGTGGAAGAGGACAGAACTAGGAAGACGAGGAAGGGAGTAGATGGTGGAAGAGGACAGAACTAAGAAGACGAGGAAGGGAGTAGATGGTGGAAGAGGACA
>JAUTBT010030958.1:0-18876 GCA_032361225.1 Lepetodrilus schrolli | reverse complement strand
GGAATTGAATGCGGCCATACGCCAATCGCATTTTTCGCAATAATATCCTGCTCGCATTAATTTCCTGATTTACAGTACTCATAGAGACTACTGGTGTGTGTGTGTGTGTGTGAGAGAGAGAGAAATAGTGCGCGTGTGTAATTAATTATATGTGTATGACCGTGTGCATGTGTGTGACCGTGTGCGTGCGTACGTGTGTGTGATCGACTGTATAAACGATTAAAAAATAAACTGCCTGTATTAAAAAATAAACTGCCTGTATTGTGAAAGTGTGCTGCTGTCCGCTTAAATCGCTAATTTGTTGAAGTATTGATAATCAGACAAAGTTCTCATAGCCCCATTAATTTTATTACAGACTAAATATTACATATGACAAGTAACTAAGGCTATGTACACATTGTACGTTGTATATTAGGACTATCTGTTTACTACTCGTGTGGACTTTGGCCACGCCTGTATCTCCTCTATAGTCTGCGGCAGCTCGCGTCCTTCCGGTTCCGGAAGTAGCAGAATAATGGCGGCCACGATGAGACAAGCTCCGCCCATAATAGTTCCCGGCATCCACGGTAGAACAACTGCCTAGATGATAGTACATACATAGATTGACGATACTCGGGCAGTCGTATATCCTTATTTATGCCTTTCTGGCATTCATTGGTGAACATAATCTTTTGTGCAGTTTCACTTGCTTTCAGGCAGTAGACATATATGTGTCACCACAATCTCCGTGTATACGCTTGTGTTAATTAATATTGCCCAATTAATTAAATCAGTAACACAATTTTGTTAACTAAATTGAGTGTGATACTTCCGATAGTTATACTCTATATATCATGTTAAACCATCTATATATGTCTACATTGATACAAATTCACTGCATACCATTCTATTATCAACACACTGTCAATGGTATATTGATAGTGTTTGGATATTTGGACATTGTCTCTTGCACATTCTAGTTAGGATGTCTCGAAAGCCGAATATGGTAATTACTCACAAGCATTGATGTAAATGGGGCAAATGCTGCTCCAATCCTTGCTGCCGTGGATCCTAAACCAAGTCCCGCACTCCTGTGGACAGGACCTGTCGTTATTATTATCTAACTTATTACCGTGTGCACGCACTCGTTATTATACCCCCAATGGCAATGCTACCATTGTCAAACTCTTCAGAGCCGTTATGTTTCACATGTCATGATTATAGCTTCAAATTGTTAACACGGTAGATGTGATTGATATTTGCTGTTACTCAAAGGCAGAATTTCTGCTGGTAGGCCTATGCATCTAACATAATGTGTTACGTGAATTACCGTAAGCATGACTAAACTAAATAGCCTACTGTGCAAAGTTTACAGTGGATGATGGAATATTGATTGCACTACTCCAAAATGTCCAATACTCATAGAGACTACTGGTGTGTGTGTGTGTGTGTGTGTGTGTGTGTGTGTGTGTGTGTGTGTGTGTGTTCGTCACCAACGTACCCACAGTGGCACTAACTAATGACATTCATATTAATATCTACCTAAGGTTTGTTGGATAGATTTCTGGCACGAACGTAAACATGAACGTGAAGCAACAGGCGTTCCCGACTTTACCGAGGAAAGCGAACGTCGTGGCTACGGTTGCAGAAACATATCCTGCTGAAAAAAAAGTGAATGGAATTCCTGTTACTAGTAAATCCAGTAGTAAGCATAATATAAAGTGTATACACAATTCAGATGAAACAAACCATGGGACTCAAATCAAACGACGTTGAGCAATACGCCCTGGCTAGGATTTCACCTCCGATACACGATGAAATGAGCGATACGGACACAACCTGTCTTTTAAAACCCCAACTATATTTGACGTAAACATAGTTAAATTAGGATGTAATATACGGTAGCCAGAAAAATGCTTCACAACGATCAAGCCAGTGATGCTTGTTACTTGATAACTATTATAAAGATAATCACCCGTGAACGCGCGCACAGCTGTAGCAAGGAGTAGGCACACCCCAGTCTGTACGTGGAATATCATGAAGAAGTTCCTCCGACCAAATCTAAATAAGTATAAGAATTATTACTTACGGTCACCATTCGCCATGTTCTAGAAGACAGTACAGGTCGAGCTACCTGGCCGTCACTGAATAACCCGAAGGAATAGAAATCTACTGCATGCAATTAACAAAAGTCTCGTTTTCAAACGTGTATGCATGTAATAGAATGGTATGTTAAGAATAAATGCATATTATACATCGATTTTGTGAACAGCCTTCTGTTTGGCTTCATAAAACACGTCGGAAAGTACATATAAACTAAGCCTACCATTCTGACTACAGTCCTACCTGCGACTCATGAACCAGAAGAGAGGACAAGCCGGAAGTTCTGCCAATGAGTTCAAGAAGAAGTTAAGGTACAGGTCGTCCGCCAGCGAAGAAGAGGTCAGATACAAGCTGAAGTATGTCATGCTGTCGGTCATCCTAAAAGAAGGAGACTGTATGTCATCATAACATAAAGGAGATGATACGATACATCGGACTACGTCACAGAGAAGATAGGCCCATATGACGTATATCTAAGGTGCTGTACGCGGCTATTGTTAATGTTACTTATAATTACGTGGTTTAATAAAGGAATCAGTCCCTGAAACCTACGACCGTAAGCGTAAATATATTTAACATCCGCCATTGACAGATGTTCAGTAGGTATTTATGCTCGTGTGTTTCGTAGACCGTAGTTGATTATCATCTCTGATAATTACGGTAAATACACGATTTCCTTATCACATCTAATGCTATTATAAAGCCGACCTAATTACATAGCCATTATAGTATTATGTCATTAGCGTTCATAATGAATTCAATTCAAGATTAAATAATAGCAACATTTAGATTCCTATGTAATAACACGTTTTAACGGAAACTCGAGTGCATTGGCCATTAACCGTGAAGGAAATATTATTTCCCACATCATGGCTGACCACAACATGCTGACACAGATGAGGTGAGGTCTATTCCCCGGACCCGGACTTGCGGTCTATTCACCGGACTCGAACCCTATTCTCTGAAATTTGATTGGCCCAGGTAACCCAAAATACGAACAAAATAATGTCCTAACCCTAACCACGTGAGCCATTCGGATAGCCGGGAATGAGTACGGGTCCGAAGAATAGAGCTCAAGTCAGGGTTTGGGTCCTGGGAATAGACCCCACTCACAGATGCATACATACCACGCTATCCAGACAATGATGGAGTTCTTAAGTAGGAATCTGTTCTTGAAGATGTCCACCATCCTGTAGTTGTAGGCACTTCCGGTGGGTGAGGGCTCTGCGACACTGACGGCAGGTTTTGCGCATGCTCGCGTCACTCGACCTACGTCCACGTTGTTCATGCGGGAGGCTTTCTTCACAATCTTTGCAGATGCTTTAACCTTTCTGTTTGCTATCAGCCATCTCAGCGACCCATCAAGACATCTGGAGAATATCAGTTATAAAGTTACTTCTTCAAGAAGTCGAGAGATAAAGCAAAACCTGCACACATTTCCTGGGCCTACAGTATCTCCACACCAAGTACAGCGTTGGACTCACAATCGAGCAACTTGGGTTCGAATCCCAGGAGCAGCAAGGTCCTCGGATACACCTATATCCACGTCAAGTATATGTGACGGTCTAGACCTGAACGTGTAATGTTCTATTATTTTTTTCCCACGGGAGTAAAGATTCCAGGTTCAAATCCCGGCCCGGGAGTCCGGCATCAGTATTCGCGAACGCCACCTTTCTGAGGCGATATTGATAGGATGCGATGTCTGTAGAGTGGCCATGCAGTTACCATCCTTGGTCTTGTCAGTACCAGCCGGTCAAGAAAGACGTTGGGTTGCACTATGCATTTCCGAAATTGGCTTTTTCACATATCACCAAGACTCCTACAAGCTTAGATTTGATGCCTAGACCCACATTTTATGTGTCAAACAATCCATTAGGAATCGCTATACATCAAATGTATTTTTGATTTTCAAAATGGCCGCCAATAAAAGTAGTTTTACGTCATATTTTTGCTTACAGGGTAGATTTAATGTCCACCACCTACCTCAGAACCTCCAAGAGTGGTATCATTTTGCCCATGGACTATTAATTAATGGCTTTAACATTATTTAAAATGTTAATTTCAGTTCAAGTGCATACACAATCTGCGGGATGGCCAGTAGAGAGAACGACATGAAGACCAGCTGTTGTGTTCTCCACGTGTGGTCCTTCATGAAATACGCCACTCCAGCCATGAAGAGTGGACACGATGCCCACACCAGAGAGTGGACAGCGGCCACCCCGACCCGACGGTTGCGTGGGAACAGCTCAAGGATCATGGTAGATAAACTTATGACAAGCCCCTGGAAGACAAAAGAGGAACAATAACACTTGTGTTATGGTCACACTGCGAATGAATTGTTGTGTAAATAGAACACATTGTATACATGAATTGTCAATTATTGAAAGAACGGAAAAACCACGTGGAACATAATTTCGCCAGGAGAATCATTTTTGTAATCTAATATGAGGTAACCCCATGTTTTGTGTGGAAATACCAGATTCAGAGATGAATCATGGCTTTCTGTAGGGATATGACGTTTTACGGTCTCCGGATATTCTGACAACACATTTAATGGCGTTTACACCGGAACTTGCCATGCCATGCTAATTCCAAGTACGAGTACCGCTAGAATTAAACCATACCCTGAAGCGACTTCCACCCATAGTTCTACGGCAAGCCTCATGCCATCACTTTAAGTACCTGTTGAACAGCTCCCTGAAGCATTCTCACCACAGTGAAGGACTGGATGGTGGGCAAGGCGCTCAGTATGCATCCCAGAGCACCAGTAATCACGTGACATCCCAGGAAGATGGGTTTCCTCCCGTGTCTGTCTGATAGGATGGAGAAGACAACGGCACCGAATCCTTGTCCAACGATGAACAGCGACTGGGGGAGTCTGGCAAAGGCAGCATACCGGCAGACCAAGTTCCACTGAAATGGAAGCAGATTGTCCATGTCCAATTTGCTGGTCAATCCTAAATATGGAATTTCATAGGTTGCTAATGTCGAATGTCACCAACTGCAGTCACCAGGATGTCCTTCTTCTACGAACACGACATCGTTTGCTTGGAAACATGACGAAAGTAATGTATGGCGAATTACAGGGTCAACTATATGCTGGGTGGGCGGGTGGTAGCGTCGTTGTAGAACAGTTGGACTTCGGAGCCAAAGGTTCCAGGTTCAAATCCCGCCCCGGGGGCCCGGCATCAATGTTCGCGAAAGTTACCTTTCCGACGCGATATTGATAGGATGCAATGTCTGTAGAGAGGCAATGCAGTTATCATCCTTGGTCTTGTCAGTACCAGCCGGTGCTCGCAAGTTTACTGCAACATTCAGCGCTACTGATGTTGTGGGTTTCCTCCTGCCCTAAACTGACAAGTCGTGATATAAGTGAGAGATTCTTGAAAGCGACTTAAAACCCCAACTTTAAGAAAAAACAGTATAGTTTCATCGAGCCTTTATATCCACGATGCGACTACGGCACTATCGTAGCGATCTCTTGTATCTATCAATCGATCACTTGTGATTAAACACGGACACTGCTCTTTCGATACAAGTCGTGTAAAAACTTGTGGTCGCACCAACAACCTTTCATTACACTGCACACACAAAACGTATGTTGACATAAACCATCTGGAAAAAAAATATGTGAAAATAACCACGCATCGCGGTTATGGCATTGAAAGTGTGTGCAGTGATAATTTATAATAAAAATTGGAGTAACTGCCCTTGGCTTGAAATTTTCTCCAACATGGCCGGTACACAGCTGACATCGGTGGCAAGAATGTGTGGTATCCAAAGAGTAAAGACAACTCTAGTTGCCTCCAGCATGGAGAGAGCAGCTCTGAACTCCAAATTAATAACAAAATAATAATTATTTGGGATAGTCGATAAACTGGCATTTTTGGGGACATGCCGAGTTATTTAAGTCACATACAACCACACATAATCATCTTATTCAATGCCTTTAAGCTGTTATAGCCAAGTTGATGGCTTCATGGGAAAGACTTGTGATTTCAGACGCAGGCTACCAGATCCTGGCACCTGCGTACTATGACCAGAATGGTCAGCTAGTGATGGGCAACCCCAGAGGTCTTGGCACACCGGTCCGTCTTGTGTCGCCAGCCCCGGTTCTTGTCAATGCCAACGCCAACCAACAAGGTAAGTGTCGACATGGGTAGAGGTGTTAACGTGGGTATGGTAGAGGTGTTAACGTGGGTACAAGTTTCTCTGCGGGTAGCGACTGATGCCATGCTTTAGGCCTAGCAGCTTCCGAAATGCATTCATGTAGTCAGAAAACTTTGTTGACTATTCTTAAATAAAAAATTTTGATTGTAAATGTTTTCATCACAATATTGTATTCATCTTCTTCCTTGGAAGGTCATCATGTTTGGCTGAAAGATTCCTTCTGCGATAAAGCAACAATTCCAATTCTTTCCTGAAGCTTGTCACTTTGTCTTGTTTGTCTCCTTCCATAAAAATTGACCCTGTTTGAGAAAAAGATTGTCACAGCAACATTAGCAACGATTGACTGAATCTTTTCCTGACTGAAAGTTATTCCTCTATCTACATTATTCCCATTGCCGCGTAAGCACCATCTCCCTCACTATCTACATTATTCCCATTGCGGTGTAAAACAATCTCCCTCACTCTGTGTACATTATTCCCATTGCGGCGTAAAACACTATCTCCCTCGCTCTATCTACAGGTGGGAACAGCTCACTGGGCAACAATGCTCTACGACTCCTGACCACTCAACCTCAGCAAGTCCAGACCCCACCTGTCGTCCTGTCCAGTAGCAACAATTCTCAGCAACAGAACTCTTCTCTAGGTATGTGCATGTCTATCCAACGCCCTTCTGCTTCAACTGTTAGCTCCTTCAGCCGCAGCCAGACCCTGTGTTCTCGTGCTGCCGTCACACTTGCTCCTCTTTTGTTTTGCTAATCACAGGTGTTTGCTAGAACGTTGGAAAAGTACCCGTGCTTACGTTTAGTGGGACATGCATGCCGATTGGTGTCAAGGTCGTCAAGTTATAGAAGAAACGGTCTGAGCCGTTGTTCATCTAGAAAATGTGTAATAACGTAGATGTTTGTCTGGTGCAGGTGTAGAATAGTGTTGGAGACAGGTCTATGAAATAGATGCTTGATTCTGTGTTTGGGTTAATGCCAATACATGGGGGACCAGGTCACTAGTGGTTCTGTATCTTCCTTATTGTGTGGTGGCTCAATGGCTGGCATGCTTGTGGAGATAGTAACCAAACTGAGAGTAAAGACTATCACTGCTCTGACATCTAATTGCCTGCAACATCGAGCAGGTCAATTCTCCACATGCACGTTCTCACAAGGTGAACCCACTAAAGCCCAACACCACATGTTTTTTTAATTTTATTTATTCATTCCACATAGTGTAGACATTAGCTTTCAAGGTCAGAGGTGGCAACCAGTTTGTAATCTACCAAATCAAGTCCGGTTTCAATGTTGGGAAGGTGGGGTTGGGAGAGATAACATTTAGCACTTTTTAAGAAAAAAATATTTGGAGCTTAGTCTTGTACAGGAATGAGTATAGATAACATTGAGGTTATGGTTTGTATATAACATAGGTTACTAATAATAAGTATGCTTCATCTATAACATTGTAGAAATTGATTGCCTGAAATAGTGTATGGGAGAATATACTGGCCCCACAAGAGTAGATGATTTGAATCTTCTACTAAAACTTCTCGAACATTGTGCTAGGCTGTTGAATTATTTGGTGTGCTATTGTCTATTGGAGCTTTTTTTCCCTCGTATTATTTTTGCTTCGTTATTGTGCGATGAAGAGAGTAACAGTTGATTAAAATATTAGTTAAATATAAAACTTGTAACGATTTGTTATTGTACTACTGAAAATGACTGCACTAGTTTGGCACTGTTTGAATTGCTCACAATAATGCATGCCTGTACCTTGAATTAACATTAAATAAGTTGTTGATTTAGGATAGAACAGTTTGTTGCATTGATAATTGGATCCACATTTTCAAATATTGGGCAATTAACAACTCGGTCATGCCCATTATAAATCAGATTGTGTTGTCAAGACTGTTTGAGGATATTATAAACCAAAATTTACTTGCTAAGAATTGCTTCCTGCTTGTAGAAAACCTGTGAAATTGTTTAAATAGGATCAGCATGGTTGACCTTTTATCCATTCCCTTGCTGGGTTGATTACAATGTCAGCTCTATTGGGCATTTCTGGGCGACTCCAGCAGGAACAAGGTTAAACATGTTAAGAATAAGAGGTAGCGATAAAGATGAGGGTGGTGGGTGGTAGCACAATGGTAGAACATTGGACTTCGGAGCCAACGGTTCCTGGTTCAAATCGTGCCCCGGGAGCTTGGCATCAATGTTTGCGAAAGTTGCCTACCTGATGAGATACTGACGTCTGTAGAATGGCAATGCAGTTATCATTCTTGGTCAGTATCAGCCGGTGTTCACAGGCTTACTGCAACATTCAGCGCTATGGGTGATGCAGGTTTCCTCCTGCCGTAAACTTACAAGTCGTGATGTAAGTGAAATAATCTTGAAATCGGCTCTAAACCCCAATTTAAAAATAATAATTTTAAATCGATAAAGTTAACAAGTTAGGTTGACTGTCCCCGCAACAAGTTGATAATGCAGGAAAAGAATATTGTTGTCTGCCATTTAGGACGAGAATATAGTTATAGATAGGTCTGAGAGCCTGGTTGAATTGCTGCGCCGTGGGCCTGTTATGACATGCAGCTGCGTTGTGCTCTGACAGGCTATACAGCTTCCAGCAGTCTGGGCTATACCCAAGTAACCACCAGTCTGTTCACCCCAATAGCCGCTGGCAACCTTAGTATCAACTCACAACAGCAGACTGCCTACAGCAGCAGCAGCAACGGCCTCCCAAACCTTGGCACGTCCACACCGGGTGCAATAGGATCAGGTTCGTAGCTCGTCTAGATGTCTTCAAGTAAACATTCCAGGCCCATTTTATCTTGTTTCTGCCCAAGCCGATGTCCCTTTAAAAAAAAATAAGATATACATTTTTTTTGTACAATTTTTTATATTTTTTTTCCGTGCCCATTCATCCCCCAAAACCTGGTGTTCGTTTAAATGTTAACTTTGCTTAGAGACAATGCAGTTTGAGAATGATATGAGCAAATAAGAAAAGTTATTTATAGGTGAGGTTGTTGGAATTTCCGAGCACGGCACCTAGCACTTTGTTCAGCATACTAACAACCAACCATCATTTGACCACCTATAGTCTCATCATAAGTAACGCTTTATAGAAGTTAGTCGTGGCATTTCGTCCTGGCCTGCCTTTCATGAAGGGTCATAACCGGTAGTCTGGGCTCAAATCAAGGTCTACAACACTTAGTAGTAAAAGTATGCTGTACGCCTTGATTTAGACTGGGACTACAGTACGACCCTTTCCTGAAATGCTGGCCTGATGACGAGTCACATTTTGTGCATAGAACTGTGCATTGTGTTACAAGAATTACGTCTGCCTCGATTTGTCCACAGTTGTATCATAATTTTACATTGCACCTTTTTAGAAAGTTAATTCTGATAACACGTAGAAAAGTTTCAACATTTATGAATTTCTGCTAGTCTGTATTAATTTGACCATTGGTCATCTTAGCTCTTGGCATGTCCAAGAAATTTGACCATTTGATGTAAAGAATGAAATTGTAATATTTATTCCAACATAATCTTTACATTACATTTTAACATACCTGGCTACTAGAATTGATTTTGGTTTGAAATTTGCAATTCAAATTGCTCCCAATGGGTGCTGTTGAACATGGGATAAAAACAATAATTTTCATTTCCTGAAATACCCAATATTAACCCTCTCCATGCTGAAGGCAACCAGATGTGCTCTAAAGAGAAGTACCTGTGTCTAATCCAGCAGGGAGAGGGTTAAACATACCAAGATATATGAATTATTGCTGGTTCGAATTAATTCACTGAAAGGCTACATTCTTCCTTGTAACACCATGTGCGCAATTTGTTTTATAGACTATTGGAGGTGTGGGGGAATTGGTTAATTGCATGATTTATAATAACAAATATAATGAGTGTTTATCCTCGCATTAATCGATCTATTTTTACTCTATTTATTACTTTCAATTCTTAGGACTACTTGATCAACTTATGAAGTTTAACATGAATGGACCATGTATTTACCATATCATATATATGATGTCAGTGTTAATTTAATTGCCCAGAACATTTAATTCCCCTCTTTATTCTATATATTTCTTTAAAAGATTAAACATTTTCATGTATTTATATTGTGTACGAGGCAAAAGGTCCTTCGTCTAACCGGACACATGTATCTGGCATCAATAGAATGCGCCATAACAGTACTGTTGTCATGCTTTCATCGTTACAAAACTGGAGCTGTCAGGTTTACTGCAATACTGGGCTACAGGTGTTGCAGATTTTCTCCTGCTGTAAACAGACAATCATTGGTATGAGCAGAATAGTTTTTAAAAAACTGTTCTAAAACCTAATTTATATCTAAAATATCTGGTTTTAGTCAGTACCACCCAGCGCTCGTAGGTTTGATGCGACACTTGGCATTGTAGTAGGTGTTGTAGGATGTAAGCTTGACAAGCCTTGATGCAAGGTGTAAATAAATTGCCTTGGCTAGTCTGTGTGGTAGCTATTCTTAAGCCGTAAACTGATTAGCCTTGGTATTATGGGAATGATCTTTGAAGATGTCTCTAAAACCCCAATTGAAATGGGTTTATGAAAATGGGAACATTTGTGTATGCATATGCGTGTGTACACAGGTCAGAGGCGTGACTCTTACGACATGAAGCGGCAGCAGTTGCCGCAGCTGGGCGGTTACTACAGCAGCTTGAGTGGGATGGGATCGCCGGCCGGCCCTGGAGGTCTGATGCAGCCAGGACAGTCCATGACCCCGCCTCCCTCACTCTCAGGGTCATCCTCGAATCTCGCCCTCGGTAGGTCCACATGTTCACCCGTTCATGCAGAATTTACAGGGATGATACTCCCGCGGATCTGCAGATTTTGAAAACACAATTTTCCATTCTATACAGAAGACTGGAGATAATAGATTTATGAATAGGATGTACGAGAAGCTCCGCCAGCCTGTTTGCGAGTAGGTTATCCTACTCTTGAAAATACAGCATGGATTTCACACATTATCCTGTTTATCCGATGCGTGAACAAATCATGAAGAACATGCTGTGAATGAATTTTATGTAAACTACTTAGCTCGAGTGGTAAAATGGAAAACTCCTAGCTAGTAATCTTGGCATTTGCTTCTGACGGGCCAAGCTATTTTAAAATGTGTAAGTTTGAAATGTACACGTTCACACAATCTCGAAATAGTAATGATGAATTTCAACAGATAATGTCAGGGTTAGGTTAAGTTTAATTGAAGTGAATCAATAAGTGATGAGTAGCTTGGATCCAGCCAGTACTTATTATTTCAAGAGTTGGTGCCAATCAGGTCTAGTTTGTGTCAATCATTGAACGTCTCATTTGTTGTTCAGGTCTAGGTGGTGTTGGCCGGTCATATTCTGCTGCTCCTGGGGCAGAAGCCAAGTACAGAACGGGACTTATCTCCCCTGCCAACGGACTGTTTGGAAACTCTTCACTATTTCAGAATCGTAACTTTGCATCAAGAAGGTAAGCCATTCTCTCGCTAGAAACCAGTTTGGTGATGAACATCTGAAGTATTAAATACTATCAGGGGGATAGCATACACTCCATGAAAGTCCAGGATCCTCTTCCACCGATAATTTGTAGTGCTACATTTGAGTCACAACTCTTTATTCATGTATGGTAGTTACGACTTAGTGAGCTACGATAGTTGTAATGTGGAATGAAACATTTTTGCTTCATTTAACAGAATTGTGCAAAATATATTGTAAGAAATATTAAGCATATGAACGAGTTGAAGGTTTATTTTATTTATGTTTAGCCCTCTCCCTGCTGGATTAGGCATAAACAGTGCTCTTCAGGGCATCTCTGGTTGCATCCGGCATAGAGAGTTAAAAGAATAAATGTATAGCGTGAGGTACATCTGTATACTAGTGATGAGACAGATTTGAGGTATTACTTTACAAGTGCACGAGCCGGTACTGACATCGACGTGTTGTTTGCAGTGCCAGCCTGTCGAAGGAGGTGACTGGACGTAGTCGACTGTTGGAGGACTTCCGTAACAATCGTATTCCAAGTCTTCAGCTGAAGGACCTCGTTAATCATGTTGTAGAATTCTCACAGGACCAACACGGATCAAGGTAAACTGACATGCCATGATATAAGTGAAAGAACCTTCAGACCTTGAAAGCAACTCCAAGCCCAATTTAAACATTAAAAAAATTAATATAATTATTTAAAGTTTTTAATTAGATGCACTCTTAAGTGGAAAGCCAATCAATGTCCACTGAAGTTACTGATTTACTGAGAGTGACAACCTAAGTATGGCTGATAACTGTCCATGTTGACAATTTGAAATGATCTTTCAGTACAGATTAGTTTACTAGTGTCTGTTACCATTGTTCTAAAGAGACGGTCGTCACGTATAGGTGAAATATTCCCGCTGTAATGTAAAACAACTTGCTCTAAAGAGACACTTGTCCAATTTCAGAGGTCATAGAAACACCTGTAGATGTTATCATTGGTTTGTGTTTAGGCTGTCTGTAACACGAGCTACTAATGTAAACTGACAAGCCATAATATTATCGCCCTGTCCAGATACTCGTGTGTTAATCACAAACAGTAATATGATTTTGTGGACACTATTTATGAAATGGTTGAAATTTTGAGAGTACTAATCCTGATAACTAATAACAGTAAAAGTTTTGGAAATCCGAAATTTCCATTAGTACTGTGAATGGCTTTTAGCTTGGGCTGGAGGATGAGTGCCAGTTTCATCACCTGCTTATTGAAAAGTTCTTCTGTCTTTCTGTTCCAGATTCATTCAGCAGAAACTTGAACGTGCCACCCATCAGGAGAAGGCCATGGTGTTCGGCGAGATTCTCACGGCTGCGTACAGTCTCATGACCGACGTCTTTGGAAACTACGTCATCCAAAAGTTCTTCGAGTTTGGGTCGTCGGACCAGAAGCAGACGCTGGCACAACGGGTCAGAGGTCACGTGTTGCCATTGGCGCTGCAGATGTATGGATGTCGAGTGATTCAGAAAGCGCTGGAGTCTATACCAGCGGAGATGCAGGTGAGCTGTCGACGATGTCGTCTTTGGGGTGATTGCAGTGCTGTATGGGGACTTTGGGCACCAAGATTAAGCAACCATTTAAAGTGCCATTTCATGTTCATAAATCCTGATACAAAATTTGAGTTGAGAATATAATCGTGCTCATTACGTTTTTTTAGCCTTGGGGCCTGTTCTGCAGTCGTACAAATAGTTTTCTTACAAGTTAAATGACAAGTCGTGAGATATTCCTGCTGTGACATAAAACAACAATAATAATAATAATAATAGTTAAATGACTAACATGAAAACCAAATTTTCAATTAGCAATTGGAAAGAAGAAATTAGCAGGTCTCTAATGGAAAGTATTTTTCAAAAACTGGAGATACCAATCGCTGAAAATTATTAAATTAGACATTATTGTGGAAGTGTCGTTCAGGTCAGCTTGAAAGTGATTGATTGTTATTAAGATGAAATTATAAATTTGTTTGTGTATTTGCAGGTGGAGATTGTGAAGGAATTGGATGGTCACGTGTTAAAGTGTGTAAAAGATCAAAATGGAAATCATGTTGTACAGAAGTGTATTGAATGTGTAGAACCCAAACATCTACAGTTTATCATCGATGCCTTCAATGGCCAGGTGGGTGCTATTTCACAAACACTTGCTCTTTTCTTTCTCGTACTGGCCATGTAACTGAGGAGGCTAGACTATTGTTTTGTGGTTATGTATGGATGAAAGATTGCTGCTGCGATAATTAACTCGCTCAGTAGTGACTGCATATGGATGATGCCAATCGGAACATGCTATGGTGAGATACACAGTCGTGGCTAGGTGGGCAGTTTCACTAGGACGGTACCGTCACGAGATGCCCATATTGAATGTAAATAATGCACGTAAATTTCTCTTGACTGGAAAAGTTATCATTCTCTGTCTTGTAGTTTACAATGTACAACTACTATTTCTAATGAAAGGTGTTTCCCATTTGTCATTTCAATTGGAGTAAGAAATGAACAATGAATGCACATTTTTATCTTGTTGAAGTTCGAGAGTTTCAAAATATTTTGAGGGGGAAGCAAAAAAACTGGCATTTTCCAGCAAATTAACCCATCACGAGCTGTCAATGGGAGACCCTGACAATTAAACATAGTACTATGCTTGATATTTGTAGTTTCTAACCAAGTGTACATTTTGTTGCTTATTCATCCCACATCTTCAAGTATCCTCGTGTGTGGATGAAAGATTCCCGCTGTGACGTAAAACAATAACTCGCTCACTTCAATTTATTGGTTATTTGAAGCCATTTTCTGACCGCAGTTTGACTTTGTTCCCAGGTATTCACACTGTCCACCCACCCATATGGCTGCCGAGTTATACAGCGCATCCTGGAGCACTGCATGTCTGACCAGACGATGCCCATCCTGGACGAGCTGCATGAGCACACAGAGCGCCTGGTGCAGGACCAGTATGGCAACTATGTGATCCAACACGTGCTAGAGCACGGCCGCCCCGAGGACAAGAGCAAGATTGTCAACATGATCCGAGGCAAGGTGCTGTTGCTCAGTCAGCACAAGTTTGCCAGGTAAGCTGGGAGGGGAGGGAACTTGTTATTCGCTTTATCGCTAGAGGTGGGTGTAAATTAGGTTAATGTTCATCGTTGCGTATGGGGGAAATGTTCCCACTGCGATGCAGAGCACTAATTCAATCAATAATATTCATTTTAAGTTGACCTTTTCAATGCAGTCATGTGCAGTCTGTACAAGTTTGCCAGGTGATAAGAGGGGAGACGACTCGAGTATATTGACCTCCTTATTGCTGTAAGCACGAGTGGATGGTAGCGCAGTCGTAGGTTATTCCATTTTGGCGACAATAGGCCAGTTTCTGCTAATTTTTGTTTGTTTGATCGTGTGCAGGTTAAATATATCGATGACATTTAAGCAACAATTCACTCTCTTATGTGTGTGGTGGTTTTCTTTTCAGCAACGTTGTAGAGAAGTGTGTCTCGCACTCGTCCCGACAAGAGAAGGCTATCCTCATTGAAGAGGTCTGCTCCATTAACGATGGGTATGTGGAAGTCTTTATCACACAGCTTCACTGTCGTTTAGTCTAATGTCGTGCAACATTTTACATTCTCCCATTTTATCGGATATCTTGTAATAAGACTTCAACTTTCAAAGACATCACCGAAAATTTTAGATCAATTCTCCATCAAAACATTTCTTTGAACAGTGTCATGATGATTATTAAAACACGTGTCATGCTTCCAAGAGTCTCCTATGGGCGAGATATTCCCGCTGCAATGTAAATCATTAATGAATTCATTCATTATTTATTTAAATAAACAGTCTCGTTATAGAAAGTTTGTTGCAAATGGGTGAAAGTCTCAAAGCGACATTTGACAGCAGTTCACTACTTTGCTGTACACGATTACATATCAATATCCTGTTGCACATGGATGATGAAATATGTAAACACACCCATGATTTTATGCCTTTAAGCAGTAATTCACTTGCTCACTTCCCATGCTGACAAGTAAATATCCCCGTCCTGTTCCAGTGCACTGTACACGATGATGAAGGACCAGTTTGCCAACTATGTGGTACAGAAGATGATCGACGTGGCCGAGGCCCCACAGCGCAAGATCCTCATGCACAAGATCCGTCCGCACATCGGCACACTGCGCAAGTACACGTACGGAAAGCACATCCTGGCCAAGCTCGAGAAGTTCTTCATGAAGAACAACTCTGACCTGGGACCCATCGGGATGCCACCCAACGGAGCACTGCCTTGAACACAATACTATTTATTCCATTCTAAAACAAACGACCTTTCTCTCAGAAAGTTGGGAATAAGTATGCATTTACTCTCCGCAGTGAAAGTCTTCTTTTTTTTATCTCCATGCGCATTTCCTGTTCAGACAAGTTGGAATAGCATGTTGAAATATTTTGTATTGTAAAATGTTTCGTGTGAAATATTGGTATGTAAGTTACAAAACAACAACTTAACTTAATTTTGCGATTCGTTTGTTCATCTCTGCGGAGAAGTGAGACGTTATGCTTTCGTATTTGTCGATTCTGGGTTTTTTTTCTATCAAGTTTTTGCCAACTTTACTTGGGATTACCTTGACGGTCACATCCGGTTAATGCGGATTGATCACTTAACCCCATTGCTGGGTATTTTATACTTGTGGTTGGTAATAAGGTGGTATTTTTCACATGATTAAAACACATTTTTTGAAGTCTTAGTTAGGGTTTTTCTCTTTGCTTGTTCTTAACCATTGCTAGATAGATTTTGTGAGCGTATATCTACATTATCACTATACTCTTTGATGTCGCTTGTGTGACTAGTGCCTTTGTGGGTTGCTGATGGGCAGTGCTGGGTATTCTGTATACGGCTCAAACTGTAGCTAGATTAATAGAGCAGTGTTATGGTTCGGTCTGTTGTATTTTTTCTGACATGCTTGCCGAGAGAAATGTTGCTAAACTACTGTATGTACATCGCAAATTTTTGTCTGGATTCTGTTTCGACCTTTGACTATATGGAAGTACCATGCAAGTTTTTTTCCAATTTAATTTAGGCAGGAATTACTGGCCTCGATATCTTAGCGAGTTTGGAAGTTTAATGCTAGTAATTTTAACTCTCTCCACGCTGGGTACGCCCAGATATGACATAAAAAGTGACGTCTTTGTCTAATCCAGCAGGGAGAGGGTTAAACCCAGCAGGGAGAAGGTTAAACCATAATGCAATGCTAAGACGACGTATTCGGTCCCAATTTTTAAAAAATGCACGGCTGCTGTTTTAGACAAATTTGGAAATTGGTGTCTGGAACAGAGTTGTACTAATATGAATTCTTTTACATAAATGTTGTCGGGTGTCGTAAAGATATTGCATATATTATGTATTTCTCGTCGCCCACCCACCCCAAACATTAATGACGGGCCAAACCATGTTTGAAGATCGAGAATGGAGCCAGTTCACTTTTACAAACTTTGTTTGTATGCTGAAAATCATTGTTTATGTGATACTATCAAGTTGGTAGTTTGACAATGAATTTAATTAAACATGTATATCAACGAAAAAGTGGATTAATAATAGAATATCAAAGAGTTTTGGTATTAATTTAGTTTTAAGAACAATAATGTTGTTTGCCAAATTGACATTTGTTTTTCATCCCAAAGTAATGAATTTTGTACTTTACATTGTTGAACCAAAGATACTAATTTAAGAGCTTACTTGAGCTATTGTATTTTATGAAAGAAAGATTGTAAATAAATTGAATTATTGTAGCGACAGATTGGTTATTAATAATGGACAAGTATGAAAATCTATTAATAATGGATAAGTATGAAAATCTATCTGAAGTAATTTGAAGTAATCTGTCCATTTATTGTACAGTAGGATATTTATGATGTGATCTTGTTAAAATAACTATTGCCAATTTATTACAATGATTTCTTTTTCCCAATTGATATTTAGTTAATCAATTTATTTAAACGTACAAATTTATGTACTATTTGAGACATGCTAAATTATCTTGAACTTAATTATCATTAAATGTTTTCTTAATGTTAAGCTTAAGCCATAATAACTATTAATGAAAATGTGTGTGAACTATGTTGAGTATTCTTAAGGAAGCCCACTGTAGCAAGTAAGTCTTTATTAGTAACGAACAGTTTTCATTGTATATACAGCATTTCTTTAACTCTTTCCATGCTGGAGGCAACCGGAGATGCCCTAAGGAGCAGTGCCTGTGCCTAATCCAGCAGGAAGATGGTTAATAGATCATTTGTACAATAGAGCATTCCTATCAAAGAAAATATCTGCTGTTTTTTTCCCTCTTTAATCACCGACTATAAGTAAAGGTGGGACTCACACGGATCGATCAGTTGTAACAATGGGTCGAATCTTACTGTGTGAGCGTACATACGATACGATTCACAACGACCAAGATCGCATGACTAGAACCAGTTCTGCTCGTACGACCAATCAAACCATACTCGTACAGCTGATCGACCCATATGAGCATATATACGATGCGATTCGCAACAACCGAGATCGCATGACTAGAACCCGTTCTACTCGTACGACCAATCAAACCAGACTCGTCGTACAACTGATCGACCCATGAGAGTGAGCGCATTAACAATTAAGAGTTGATGCATTAACTTCTCGATAACATAGTTAAAGCTTGAATTTACAAATTGTGTTAATTGTTTTTGTTATCAAAGCAGTATACTTAGGAAATTGCATGTACATTTGAATTTGTGATAACCTAATCTGTCTCACTAGATTTTTCTGTTTATAATAGCTATGATTATCACCCTATGGAGGAGCTCTTCCTGTGCAGGTGTAGCGGACAACAACAGAATTATTTTGTATGTAGTATACCTTCTACATATTGAATGTGCACCATACTTAGTTAAAGGTAGTTGTATCTTGATGTGTTCATGCAGCAAGGCTCCTCTTAAATGGGAATTTCAATTGTAAATTGTATTTCAATATTGTTTAAAATCAGCCTTTCAATAATAATTATGCTTTGGTAGACTTTCTATTTCGAATACTTACGACAATAAACATTGGTAAAACACCGTTTTGCCCCAAATAGCCAATATATAAAACA